>VSMD01027614.1:0-94030 GCA_008750895.1 Mirza zaza | reverse complement strand
GACAAAGGCCCAGCTTTAAGTCACCAGAGTGTGCAGGTCGTAAAATCTCTCTGCCTTATATCCACCAAGGGCAGCCTCCTACGAGGCTCGGCCCTGCCCAATCAAACTCCAGGGCCTGGACACGGAGTGCGGTAGACCTATGTAAGGAGAGACCAACCAAAAGCGGATGGGCAGGCAATGGGACCCACCAATCCCTGTCTTCTGACTCCTTAATTACACAAGTGGAGATAAGCGGCAGGAATGGGAACAGTTCCTACCTCAGCTCCGCCCCCAAGGCGGGGACAGAGACTTTGGAGCCAAAGGCTGAGCCACAAGCCCCGTCTTCTGTCTCTTTAATTCCACAGGTGGAGATAAGCGGCAGGAACAGGAACAGTTTCTATCTCGGCTCCGTCCCCAAGGCGGGGATACAAACTTTGGGGCTAAAGGCCTAGCCCCAAATCTCCGGATGTGGGAGTCGTAAAATATCTCTGCCTAATAACCTCTAAAGGCAGTCTTCTACGTGGTTCGGCTCTGCCCAGGCTAGATCCTCACTCTGGACACAGAGCTCGAGAGACCTGTGTAGGGAGAGACTGACCAGGAGCGGGCAGGCAGGCACTGGGGCTCAGCAGTCCCTGTCTTCTGACTCCCTAATTACACAGGTGGAGATAAGCGGCAGGAATGGGGACAATTCCCACCTCAGTTCCGCCCCCACGGCAGGGACAGAGACTTTGGAGCCAAAGACTCAGTCACAAGCCCCGTCTTCTCTCTGTTTAATTCCACAGGTGTAGATAAGTGGCAGGAACAGGAACAGTCTCTATCTCGGCTCCGCCCCCAAGGCGGGGATACAAATTTTGGAGCCAAGGACCTAGCCCCAAATCCCCAGATGTGGGGGTCGTAAAGTACCTCTGCCTAGTAACCACTAAAGGCAGTCTTCCCAGATGGGTTCAGCACTCCGGAGAGCGCGGGAGACCTGTGTAGGGAGAGACCGACCAGGAGCGGGCAGGCAGGCACTGGGGCCCACCAGTCCCTGTCTTCTGGTTCCTTAATTACACCTGTGGAGATAAGCGGCAGGAATGAGAACACTTTCTATCTCAGCTCCGCCCCCAAGGCTGGGACAGAGACTTTGGAGTCCAGGGCGGGGCTCCGGGTCGCAGGAGAGTGTAGAAGACAATGTTTCTCTGCCTTAAATCTACCAAGGGCAACTTCCCCTGTAGTACTGCCCCGTCCAGGCAGGGTCCACTCTCTGAGTTCAGAGTCAGTGCCACTTGTGCAGCAAGTGACCGTCCAATATCAAATTGGTGGAGCAGGGGCGCGTACCAGCGCTCTCTCTGCGCCTTCCCTCCAAACCCCGAGCCCAGGTCAGCGCTGGAATGCCAAGTCAGCGCTGTAATGCGGAGGCGGAGCAGTGCGGAGGAGGGAGCGGTGCCGGAGGGGCAGAGGGAGGGGGGTCCTAATGGATCAAGGAGTCTAACTTAGCGCACTCTGGCCTCTCAGTGCTGTCCCAAACCTCCTCTATATCCAAAGTCAAAGCCTCCTTCTGTGTAAATTCCCCTTAACCTTGACCTGGGAGTGTTCTGCAGGGAGATGCCCGAGCGGGATCTGGTTCCTGCTGCGTGGAGAGGGGTTGCTGGGCTCAGACCCTCCCCCTCCTTAAACTGCCGCTGCTGTGTGCTCTGGAGAACTCAGTGTTCCCTGCTCTAGTCTGCTCTCCACACGGCTTTGTCCCGGGCTGCCACTTCTCACCAACTTCAGGTACCTCCTGGCCTACATGGGAGTGGAGCTCAGTGCAGGGGGGGGTGTTGCTCAGCTCCAGGTAGGGCTGGCGCCACTGCCAGCCGGCAGCGGCTTAAACCGCGCCTCACTCCCTCCCTGTTGTGTGCCTCGGAATCCCCGATTTTTACGGAAGAATAATTGATTCACCTTTGCTTTAGGCTGTAAATGGTCTTATCCCTCCGATTCCCGGTGGATGTCTGCAGGCTTGCGAAGCTGGTCTTGTGGAAGTGTGGATCACTCGCTTGTGGCTATCCGCTTTCTTCACTTTTCGCTCTGGGAGCAGAGAGCCAGGAAGGCACCGCTAATCCGCCATGTTGGAACCCCCTCTGTTTATCTTTTCAAAAATCAACTTTTTCTTTTAGTAAGCTTCTGTATAATTCTTTATTCTTTTTTTTAAATTTTTATTTATTTATTTATTTTTCCCCAAATTCTCTGGGTACAAATATTGTTAGGGTTACGTATCTTCCCCCTATCCCCCCTCCCCATCCCGCTCAGCCAGAGATTCAAGTGTGTCCAGTCTTCAAGTGGTGTGCCCTGCACCCACCATGAACGTGCGTACCCTTCCCCTTTTCCCCCCTTCCACCTGTTCACCTCCCATTAACAAAATTTTTTTTTTAGACATTTTGGTTACAGTGTGTTTCTTTGTCTCTCCCTAAAAAGGGATAGAGGTAATCCTTTCCCCCCTACAATGCTCATCACATCCTTAAGATGTGGGTTGAACACTACAATTATTTGAAAACCATAGTTTTAGGCTGTCAGTACCAATTTGATGGCGAGTAGATGTGTAGCCCATTTTCCAGGTCTTGTGTCATCTCGCTTTGTATTACTGGCTTAAGCTTAATCCACAATAGCATAAACGGTGCTAGTTCACTATCATTTCTTAGGATTGAGTAATATTCCATTGTGAGTATATACCACATTTTAGTTATCCATTCATGAATTGATGGGTACTTGGGTAGTTTCCATGACCGTGCAATAGTGAATTGTGCTGCTATAAACATTCCGGTGCAGATGTCTTTATAATAGAGTGACTTATGTTCTTTTGGATAGATGCCCAACAATGCTATTGCTGGGTCAAATGGTATTTCTATTTCTAGTTGTTTGAGGTATCTTCAAATTCTTTTCCACAAAAGTTGCACTAATTTGCAGTCCCACCAGCAGTGTAAGAGTGTTCCTGTCTCTCCGCATCCTCGCCAGCTTTTTTAATTTCATTTAGTTCTGGTCTCACTTTAGTTATTTCTTTTCTTCTGCTGGGTTTGAACTTGGTTTTCTCTTCCTTTTCTAATTTCTTGAGACCATTCATTAGACTGTTGATTTGTGATCTGTCTTTTTATTATAGGCATTTAAGATTATGAATTTCCCCTTATTATTGCTTTTGCTGAATCCAAAATATTGTGATAACTTATATCCTTTGTCATTCAGTTCAAAGAGTCTTCTAATATCCATCTTAATTTCTTCCTTGAACCAATAATTGTTCAGCAGTAGGTTGTTTAATTTCTATGACTTTGTGTAGAATTGATTGTTTCTCTTGGAGTTGCTTTCTAATTTTACACCCATGCAGTTTGAAAAGATACATAGTATAATTTCCATTTTTTTCATTACTTGAGGCTTGTTTTGTGGCTTAAGATATAATAAATCTTAGAGAATATTTCATTTGCTGAGAACAGTGTATATTCAGTAGTTTGGGGGCCAAATGTTCTGTAAATATCTGTTAAGCCCATTTGTTCTAGAGTCAAATTTAATTACAGTGTTTCCTTATTTATATTGTGCATGGAGGATTTGTCCAGTTCTGTCAGTGGCATGTTGAAAGTCCCCAGCTATTATCATGCTGCTATTTATAACTTTTTTTTTTTTTACATCCTGCAGAGTTTGCTTTATGAATCTTGGTGCACCTGTGTTAGTTGCATAAATATTTAGTACTTTTATGTCTTCTTGTTGAATTTCTCCCCTTTTCCATTATATAATGACCATCTTTTTCTTTCTATTATTGATTTGAAGTCTGTTATCTGATGTGAGAATGGCTACACCAGCTTTCTTTTGATTTTTATTTGCATGGAATATTTTTTCATCACTTCATCTTTAATTTGAATAAGTCCTTGTGGGTTAGATGTGTTTCTAGGAGACAACAGACACTTGGCTTGTATTTTTTATCCATTCAACCAGCCTATGTCTCTCAAGCGGGAAATTTAAGTTATTGATGTTTATTGAAACAATTGATACGTAAGATGCATTTTTGTTAATCTTGTTGGGTAGTACCTTATTGCTTTGTTTTACCTCTTAAGCCATTGTGGTATATGGGCTCTGAGCTTTAGCTTTGGTGAATTTTATATTGGTCAATGTATATTGTGCTGCTTGATGTATAAGGCAAATCCTAGTATTTATTGTAGGTCAGGTATTATATTAACAAATTCCCTCAGTGTTTGCTTGTCTGAGAAAGTCTATATTTCTCCCTCTTATAATAAACTTAGTTTTCTAGGATTCAAAATTGTAGGCTGGGCATTTTTCTGTTTAAGGAGACTGAGAATGGGCCCCCAATCCCTTCAGGCTTGTAGGTCTCAGTTGAGAATTCTTCAATTAGTCTGATGGGTTTTCCATTGTAAGTTACCTGATGTTTCTCCTTAGGGCTTGCTGGAGTTCCATTTTCATATTTACTTTGGCCAGTATGAACAGTATGTGTTATGATGACTGCCTCTTTGAGGTGAATCTCCCAGTTGTTGGTGGAGTTTCTTGGACCTGGATATATAAATTTATGGGAAGACCACAGTAGTTTTCCTCATTTATTCCCTCAAGTATGTTTTCCAAACTTTGTGTATTTTCTTCTTTTCCCTCATAGATACCTATTATTCTTATGTTTGGCCTCTTTTCATAGACTCACATTTCTTCTAGGCTTTGTTCTTATTTCTCTGTTCTTTTTCTTTGACTGACTTGCTTAATTTGAAGGTGTTGTCTTCAAGCTCTGATATTCTTTCTTCTCCCTGATCTAGAATATTCTTAAAACTTTCCACCATTCTTTGTATTTCTTTAGTATTTTTTTGTTTGTTTCTAGAAGTTCAATTTGATTTTTTTAATAATTCAATGTTTTTAGTAAATTTTTCATTCATTTCCTGTGTTTTGGGTTTGTTTATGTTTGTTTTCCAGTTTCTCTTGTATTTCATTGAGCTTTCTTGTAATCTATTTTCTCAATATTTAATCTGTTCTTTTAATATTTTTGATTTAGTGGGTATCCATTGGTTAGAAGTTACTGTTTTCTTTTGAAGGTGCTTTTTCAGTCTATTTTTTCATATTTCTTGAGTTCTTTGCTGATTTTTTCTCATCTGGCCTCTTAATTGAGTCCTGAGTGTACTAAGCCTAGTTTGTGGGCCTATCTTCAGGTCCTCACTGATCCACTCTTGACCATACCAGTGCAGGAGTGATTGTTCTGATTTGCTTATGGGCTGTTCAAACAGGTTTGATGATACTCTCAGATTGCCTCTGACCTGCTGTCTTCCCCTCTTCCCAGCAGTGCGAATTGTGTTGGGTCCCCAAGCTTAATATCCTTGGTGGTTGATGGTACTTGTGAGTACAAATCAGCCACACCCTATTTATTTGAGTTGGATTGTGCTATTCTGAGCTATAGAGTTTTCTCCCCTGTCATTAGTTGATATTTGTGTGGAAAAGCCAGCTGCCAAGATGTTCTTTTGTGTCTATAGTAAACTCTGGTCCCCCATGTTGGGAACTCATGTGCTCTGAGCTTTAGGAGGGAACCTATAGCTTCCAGGGAGTTGCTTGAGCTTTACTTCCACTGAGGCGGGGGGAATATCAAGGTAGATATAGCTAGATTTTGAAAGCCTGAAACTTTTGGCAAAGCCTTGGCTGGACTCAGAATTTATTTACTTTTCTGGCCACTATAGGGAGCCACTGATAGGAGGTTTAGGACAAGCTCTGCAAAATTGGAGAGTTCCCATGGGTGGAGGCTAAATGCCTGAGTGCTAAGGCCCTGGTCTGTGATCTTTCATCCCTGGTCCACTAGCACAATTTCTTTGTGGGGATGGGTGAGCACCTTCCATAATTTCCTCCCTACAACCCCACAGTACACTCTTGTCAATTTAGTCCATGAGTGTTCCCTCATTACTCGAGTCCAGCTCTCTAATCTCCCTCAATCTGTGTTTCTGACCCACTAGCGTGTGTCCCTGTGAAATTCTTTTGGGCAGAGAAATGCCCAATTTTGTATCCCTGTTCCACCACAAGTCCCCAAAGGACAAAGAGTGGGACTTCTATCCACTGGGACTTCAGCTAGGAGTATGCTCCTACCAGAAAGACTCACCTGCTTGTGACTTTCTTTGCTCAAGCTGAATTACCTGTTGTAATGAATTGTTATAGGGGCCACAGCTCCTGTTAAGCTATTGTGCCTTAGTGGCATGCATGTTTTTGCCACGAGGGCTTGCCACAAGATATGTCCATGAGGGCTTACTCACCAGCCCAATTCAGCTCCCAGACCTCTCCCCTGCATTTACCTGTACCTCTTTTGAATCTGTGGGGAACCTGGTTTATCCCACCTATCTGAGCCATTGGTGCATGATCTCACAAAATGATAGCTGGCAGGTACCTTCCAAATTGTGTCCTCTTGTTCCACCACAAGTCCCCAAGGGAAGAGCAGTGGGCCCCACTCTCTGTGGAGACCTAAGCCTGAAGCATGCACTCTCCCTAGAGAAGCAGCCATTTGTAAGCTTCTTGGCTGAAAATATGCCCAGAGTTGCAATGGCTAGGGGAGAGGCTGTGGCTCCAACTCAGCCTGAGCTCAAAATGCTTTCGCAGATTCCATGGTTATGGGAGGTGCAGGGGAGGAAGTATCTAAGCGTAAGAAAGCTGGCATTCCGGCCTCTCATGACACTATCCCATGGAGTGCCCTTTATAAATGCTCAAACTTGTGGGGCTTGCTAGTTCACTCCACTATTTCTAATTAGCCACTGTGCCTGGGCTCATGGAGGGTGGAAAAGCCTTCAATAAACTTAGTGTCCCAATGTTCCCTGAAAGCATGTAGGAAGGGAGGGGAAATACTCCATATCTTTTCACGGAGCTCTGACGCTGTCTGGGTTTTATGCATCCTGATATCTTCTCCTTTATTTATTGTTCTGTTTCAGCTTCTCAATTTTTCTTCACAGGGTCTCCAGTTTTCTCTGTTATTACTCTCTGTGATCCACACTAGAGCTAGTGACTTCTCTCTTCTTTTCTCAGTCCAATATCCTATCTTCCAACCAGGGCAGTCCAACAAGAGATGTCTCTAGTTGGCCATCCTGAAACAACTCACTGTAGTATTATTTTATTTTTACTAAAAGTCTATTTTGTCTAATATGAGAATCATCATCCCACCTCTCTTTTCTTTACTATTTTCATGGGATATTTTCTTCCTTACTTTCACTTTCAACCTATTTGTGCCCTTATATTTAAAGTGAGTCTCTTGTAGAGATCCTATGATTGGATGCTTGTTTTTATTATTTATTTTATTTTTCCTATTCTACCAATCTATGTATCTCAACTAGGGAATTTATTCGATTTAAATTGAAAGTAATTTATGATAGAACACCACATATTTTATTGTTTTTTTATTTTTTTCTGTGTTTTGATATATTTTCATCCATTTCCTGCATTACTACTTTCCTTTTTTAAAAAAATTTCTAAGATTCATTTCTTATAGAGTTTATTTTCTTGTTATTTTCCCATTTTTATTGAGATATAATTTACAAATAAAAATGTTTTGATATACATATACATTTTAAAACAGTTACTACAATCAGCTAATTAACACATCAGTCACTTCATATAATTACCTATTTTAAAGATCATGTCATCTTCAAACAGAGGTAGTTTTACTTCTTTCCAAATTGAATGGCTTTTTTTTTCTTGCCTAATTGCCCTGGATAGAACTTCTAGAATGATTTTGAATAGAAGTGTCTAAAGTGGGAATCTTATTTATTTTTGTTCTTATTCTTAGAAAACATGTTTTCAGCTTTTCGCCATTGAATATTATGTTATCTGTGGGCTTGTAATATTTGGTCTTTTTTATGTTCAAGTGCATTTCTTCTATACCTAAATTGATGAGAGTTTTTATCATGAAAAGATGTAGAATTTTGTCAAATGCTTTTTCTGTATCTAGTGAAATGATCACACCATTTTTATCCTTCATTCTGTTAATGTGGTATATCACATTTATTGTTTGTGTAGGTTGAACCATCTTCATATCTTAGGACTAAATTTCACTTGGTCAAGAATTATAATCTTTTTAATAGTCCATTGAATTCAGTTGATAGTATTTTGTTGAAGATTTTTGCATCCATGTACGTCTAGTATATTGAACTATAATTTTCTTGTATTGTGTTATACCACTTTCCACCTGTGAGCTCTGAGTTATGAAAAACAGATGCCAGTCCTTCAGGCATCCGAAGACAAGTTAGAGTTTTGAAAATAAGTTCTACTGTAATTTTTCAAGTTCATAGGAGTGAATGTGGAATGAGGAATCTGCCTTCCTCAGCCAAAACCATGCTATACTGGTGGGGGATGGAGAAAAGGCAAAATCAATAAAATTTCCCACAGTTTTGAATGTGGCTCTTTCTTGATTGAGAATTCACTTGGTTGCTCTAGATCTTTGGCTGATTTTCAGAGCTCCTGTGAAATTATTTTAGCTAATCTGTAGTTGTTTTTTGACATTTCAGTGGGGCTCTAGGGGCCTAAAACTTCCTAGTCTGATATTTTTATGATGTCCTGCCTAAGTTTTAAAGAAAATTTTCCTTTTACTCTAACATTAAGGACCATTAAGTCTCGTAAGGATTCTTTAAAAACTTTATCCCTGTTTTCATCAAAATACAAGACTAAATTTTTCACATTAATATCTTCCATAAGAACCTGATAAGATTCTGTTGTAGTATCTTGAAGAAGAAATTAATTTTGGAGTCAGATTCATTGACCTAGGTTATGTCCTGGTACTAACTCTTACTAAACAATAATTTTACTATTATCAAATCTCTTTCATGTTTCAATTTCCTTATTTGCAAAATAATTGAATAATAATTTAGCTATCACTTAATAAGATTTATGGAGGGGTTAAATTAGGTAATATATTTTGAATGTTCAGCACGCAACCTGATACATGAGTGAATAAATAATCACTAATATTAAAAAATCATGTTATGTTAATCAGTGATTAATCTATTTTCATCCTTATTCTTAGAAAAAATTTACATATGGGTCAAATTGTACCATCTCAGAATAGATTGAAGGCTATTGATTTTTTAGAATCCTTTTCACAATACTATAACTATAATACAATTAGATAGAAAGATAATTCCAATCCTTAACAATGTTAAGTAAGATTGCATCCTATCATAATTTCTTTTCAGTCTTTAATAATTTTATACAGACAAATTCCATTGTCTGTACTAGAAGCAATCTTAGTATATTTGAAATTGTTGATCAGTTAATGCCAGAAATGAACTAACTAAAATTATTTTTTTAACTTTGTAGGTGTTTACTAACATTTATGTGATCGATCTTAAATAACCTCATTCAACATGTTAAAACGTTTACCTACTTGGAGGTACATTCTGAAATTATCTCATTGTAGTCTCCTTATAAAAATATTTTCATTTCTCATAGAATACGGTTGTACAAATCTTTCCTTCAGTGAACATTTCTTTACTGTTATGATTTAAATGTGCTCCACCAAAGTCCATGTTTTGGAAACTTAATCCCCAATGCAATAGTGTTTAGAGGTGATGAGGTCATGACAGCTTTACATTCATGAATGAATTAATACCATCATCATGGGAATGGGTTAATTATAGAGGGAGGGAGTTTCTGATAAAAAGATGAATTTAGCCCACTTTCCTCCACTTTCAGGCACGTGTGCTCTCTTCCTTTTCCACCTTCCACCATGGAATGATGCAGCAAGATGACCCTTATAAAATGCAAGCTCCTCAACCAGAGGCTTCCCAGCCTCCAGAACTGTAAGAAATAAATATCTGCTCCTTAGAAATTACCGAGTCTCATGTATTCTGTTATAGCAGCACAAAACAGACAAAGACACTTGCTTATTGAAAATATAATTGAAAGCATTGTCCATTATTATGTTATATAATGTCCCAAATATGCTTCCTTTAGTCATATAATTTAAAACAATGTAATTGAATATATTTCCTTTTTGCCTTGCATGTTTGGAAACTGATGGACTGTGAATTTCAGTTTTCAAATGAGGAAGTTATCTCACTGTATACAGAGAAAGAGAGTGAAGGCTTGCTAATGATATAGCTTATTAGTATAGTTATAACAAATAATGGACCACCCACACAATTATATCAAGCATTTTCTTAACATATTAACTGCCATGAGAGCTGTATTTAACTCACTCTAATTTTGACCCTGGGGCCACATGAAGCATGTATAAAATCTTACTTGTTAATGTTCTTATTGTTACAAATAATATTGACAATTTAATTCTAAAAACGTGGATTAAACAAATAGAATTCAGTAAATTTCATTTTTTTATTTATGCTTACCTTTACATTATACTCAAAGTTTTTATTCTATTTTTGTGATAAAACACTGTAGCCCAAAGAAAAAGTTTCTGGGTTTCTTGTGTGGCAGTCAATGTGTTAATTAAGATTTATTCTAATGTCCTTTATTATTCACTCATTGATGTTTTTTTATATCACATGCTCTGATATCTTTTATATTTAATAATTGCTTTCCTTACCCTCAGATGTTCACTTATGAAAATAAAGTTATGTTCACAGAAACTTTTAGAAGCAGAGAATTATTGTGCAGCTCTGGGATCATGATAATCTGGCTAAGTCCAACATTTCTAAATCCAGTTCTAGCTCTCTAAGGGGAAAAAGCCAGAAACCTGGTAATTCTGGGAGAAACAAGACACTTTTCTTGACTAGCTCTATTCTTTCTGTGCCAATGAGATATTATCACTAATGAGTTGGGGAGAATACTGACCAGTGTATTTTCTTTAGTATGTAAGACAATTCTATGAACATAATTAGAGAAGAAATACAAGTGGAGAACTTAGGCAGTAGAAGAGGACCTGTTTCTCTTCATGTTTACTCTGAATAAAAAGACATCTCCACTACTAGGTATACATTGTTTCAAACAAGCTTCTTTAGAAAAGTTAATCCCATCCCCCATCCACTCCAAAACCTATTAACTAGAAACTTTTGAAATTATGAATGGAAAATACTCATTTCATTTATTTCACTTAAAGTAGGATGGATGAGAGAAACAGCTTTGTTTTCCCCTTTCCCCAAGACATTCAAATGTTGTTTGGCTAATAAAAGTTACAAGTGCAAACTTATGAATGAGAATCTTCATGAAAAGGACATTTTGAATACTTATTATCTGTAGGTTAGGGGTAAGCATGCCCCCTTCTTTGTGAACATAGGCCAATGTTTTTTAAATTACACATTAGGAATAATCTCTAAGAGACGGTTTCACAATATTTTGCATTCATTTTTAAAGTGAAATGTATTTTATTTGTCTCCTTGCCGACATTTTGAAGTCTCCTTCCCAGGCTCCTGTGTTTTTGTGAGCCCGTTAGGACTGCTCTGATGCTCCTTAAATGAAAGATTCTACATCCCAGAACACATGAGATTGTCAGAATTGGCTTCTTTCCCAGGATGAAGGAGATTGAGGAAGAACAATTTAAATAGAAATATATCCACCCCATTCTGAGCTGGCATTTCCTATTGTCAATTTTTAAAAAAGTGCTGTCAAGGACACTATTTGCAGTACCAAGCCTGAATTACTAAAGCAAGCCTCATAACTTCCTGCAATAAAAAAAATCATCCTTTCCTTTTAACAATTTTTCTTTCCTCATGACACACTTTGCTTCGATGATTTGTGAGTAAATGTGCAGTGTTCCATATTATAATTAGAGAACAAAATGACCCAGAATCACAACTAAAATGCCACCTTTATTTATTTAGTACCTTGGTGATATTAATAATAACACAAATACCTAGAGCTCTTTCCTTATGTACAATTTTTCCCTAATTTCAGATAATACTTAGATCAATGACAAAAATATTAAAGAAAAATTAATGATTGTATTTTTTATTGAACAGGATTTGTCATTCTCAATGAGGGTTTGTATAATGACAAATAGTTGCAAGCTGTTTTTAGGACTTTCTTAAACAGGCAGAATCCTTTAATTTTTTATTAAACTAAGGGAGGTAGCAGGTATAGTGCAAATGCTAATGATCACTGGACTTACAATATTATGTTCCAAATTAGTCCTAGATTTGTAATTTACTGGCTTTTAATCTTTAGGCAACAACTTTTCCTATCTGAATTTCAGTTTACCCACCTATAAAATAAAGATACTAATATGTTCAGTGTCTACCATATGAGTTTTCTGTGTAAGGTAGTTCATGTGGAAACACTTATGTTTATGCAAGCAATTATTATTTATAGAAGAAACAAATGGTTTTATTTATAAGGACTTTTTAGTTGTGTTCAAATACTATGACAAAATAAACTGAAATAGGGGAAATGCCTTCAATCTCCTTAAAATCAAATATATTTTTATCAAAATCAGTTTTGGTATCTTGCCTTAGACTTACTGTATAAATGTCATTAACCCATTGTCTCACTCTATATCCTCTTCTTCACCCATAAAATAGGACTAACATTTATCAACTTAGTCACTATAAAACAGTTTTTGCAATTGGATCTCAGAGAGTAGGTTACGTGATACCAAAGGATTGGTCTGAAAAGTGAAAATTCTAAGCCAACCAAAAAATTTTTTATCAGTATGACCAGTAACAACAGTTTTCTAAAATAATTTGACAAAATTACTACATGTACACTTAAGTGTTGATCAGTTAACATCAATTTGATAGTGGTGCTTGTTTTTCCATTCTTGGGATACTTAGTAGAATGGGTTCCAGCTCTATCCAGGATAACATATAACAATAACATTCATTGGGTGTCAGGCGGATGAGAGGGGGGAGGAGGGGATGGGTATATACACATCTAATGGATGTGGTGAGCACCGTCTGGGGGATGAACACCGTTGAAGCTCTGACTCGGGTGGCATAAAGGCAATATATGTAACCTAAACATTTGTACCCCCATAATATGCTGAAATAAAAAAAGAGAGAAAACAAAAAAAAATAATTTGACAAAATTAATTGTTTTGGCTATCTGTAGAGCAACCATGATGATATTTATAAAGTGTTAATATTTAAAATTTATAGACTCATGTTTTAGTGTCTTATCCCCATTAGCAAGTGTCAGACTGCCCCCTGTAGTTCTCAGAGCACGATCACTACTGTTTTTGAAAATTTGATTGTGAATTGGGATACTAGGGAATTTCATTTTAACTCACATTTTCAGCTTTGTTTTTTACCAACATTCTCCTCACACACTTGAAACTCCTTGATACCCTGAATGTTCCCAGTATTTTCTGTTGTCTGTTCATTTTATTACTTCTGTCTGTACTTCTCTCCTCACTGACTGATCCTGTCCCTGCTTCTAGACATTACCTGCCAAGCTTCTATCCATTCTTTAAGACCCAGTTCAAATCTCACATTCTCCATCATGCCTTTCCATATCTTCCCAGTCACTAATCTTTTTCTTTCCTATAATTCCATAGAACCTTCTTTTTAAATAAAATACTGTCTTAAAAATATTCTAGTTCAACTTGTATTATTTATATACATAAAGGCCTGTCCCCTACTGCTAAACCATAAGCCCCTACATAGAAGGGATAACAAAATACTTCTATCTGTAACCTGCACAGTATTTCACATAATAGAGGTTCAATAAATGTGTATTGAATTAAATTAAGTTCATTATTAGATAGGGTAACTGGGTGAGTTTTCCTATTATTTTTACTTAAATGAGAGGGGTTTTTTTGTGTAATACAGCATGACACATATGTTATGACCTTCATATTATTTTGTCCCAATCACACCTTTCCTCTTCTAAGCCAACGATATGAACCAGAAGCAGTGATGAAATTCCCCCTTCTAGTGCATAATTCATCAGGTTGCTTTCCTTACATCCCTTGCTTAAGTGATATTACATTTAAATTTATATGTTTACAGTATTCTTTACAGCCTAACATCAATGTCCCATTATCATGAATTACTTGGAATCATTACTCTTCCAAATGGAAATAATCTTGAATGACTGATTCATTCTGGTCTCTGTCCTCAAGGTTACAAGTTTTATTATATCAATTTTACAGAAAAAGCAATTAAGGACTAGAAATGTTAAGTTACCCGAGATTATACTGCTAGTCAATAGCATATCCCATCTCAGAATTCGTAATCAAAAGTTCTTTCCTCTATATTATTTTGCCACCCTGTTGGATTAACTCTTTTGGGACAACAGAAAAACATTATGAACATTTACATTTTAGTGTACCAAATGGTAGAGTTGTGGTCTTCTAGAGTGATTGAAGTGCATAAAATGGTACAATGGTTTATTGAAAAAAAAAAAGAGCTACTTAATGTTAGGGTATATTTGCTAAAAAACAAACAAACAAAAAACTCAAGGCAGGTGAATTCTGAAAAGAAAACCTAGTTGTTGGGTTTCTATGATTTTCCTATAAAGGCAAGGTAACATGTAAAAAGTTCTTAAAACTGTCATTTTGTTGCTGTTAAGCAATAAGTAAAATGTTTGAATTTCATTCATTTATTAATCATTCAACATATATGCGTATGTTTTGTACAAGCCATGAAATTGAATGAGGAAGTTTGAGGAAGTATGACTAAAGGGACTCATATATCAGATGAAACTGGACTATATTTCTTGATAAGATCCTTTTTAACCCTGAAAGTCTATCAGTTTATATATCTATGAACTCACATCTGCCTTTCTGCTGTCTCTCTCTTTTTTTGCTCTCTCTTTCAATTTTGCCTGCTTATATCCAGCTTTCTGTATTTTCAGCTTCCCAAGTTATAGTCTTTTCATACACCTCTGAAAAGTCAGTTTTTGACATTTATCTAACTTACCAATTAAATCTAGCCTCATAGAATCTCAGGTAATAACCCATCCATGCTGAGTTACTGCTCAGGTTCAAATAACTCAAGTCATGTCAGAAAGACATTATCTCTTCTCTCAAGAAGGGATTGCTCAAATTGGGTGAATAAAATGTATAGATACATAATTATAAGAGTGGATGTTAGAAATCACCTAAATGGTACAAGCTAAATGTTAGAGAGATTCAGAGAATATAAAGAATGTCTTAGAGTTGAGGATCAGAAAGGTAATATTTTAACTGGTCCTAAAAATCAATGGGAAAGTACATTCGGCCACAAGTGTGGTGATGGGAAAGTGTGATATGTCTTTTAGAAAAATACCAAAGAACATATAGAAGAGCAAAAAGAGGAAAAGGTAGATAAAGGCAGGCTGGAGCCCAAATGTAGAGATTTTTAAATGACTGGCAAGAAATTTAGCCTCAATTTGGTAGAAAATGAGAAACCACTAAAGATTATAAAGATTAAAAATCATTATAAAAATTTTTATAAAGATTATAAAGAAAAAACCACTAAAGATTATTTTTGTCAAGGTTGTATTTTACCAAGAATATTCTGTTGCTATTGGGGAGAGATTGTAAAAAAGAAACCTATTGCATTAAATTTGGAAGCTAATGCATTAGTCTATGGGAGAGGGAGTGAATTGCTATTCTAGGATGATAACAGAAATGAAAAGGAAGAGACGGATTTGATGGATACAGACTAACTCAACAAATAATTTACTAATTCTAAAAATGTTGCCTTTCTGGGGGGAGGTTAAGGAAAATACGTCTTTTCTGCATATTAAGAAAGAATTTTGATCATGTGTATGCTTATCAGATTAATCTGAATGCTAGGTGGAACAGGAAAACTTATTAGAGGTGACCACAATCTGTGGTGTGTTAGAAAGTCCCCTCACTATCTTCCCCATTCAGGTCCCACAATATCATCAGTTCTACCATTGGATATTAATCTATTTTATGTAAACCTTTCCATTATCATGCCTCCCTTTGAAAATAAAACTAAAAATTATCACTTGTATTTTATAATGCCTTAAAGGAAATGAATTTTTCAGATGCTTTCTCTCTGCTTGATGAGGCAAGTCAGGCTGATACAAAGTAACAGCTAACATTTATTATATATTGTTATGTGGCATTTACTGTGCTAAATACATTATACACAGTCTTATATCATTCTCATAGCTACACCATGAGGCAGATGCTATTATATCCACATTTATAGGTGAGGAAACTGAGGTACAGAGGAATTACTGTCTTGCTTTAGGTATTTTAGCTAGTAAATAGCAGAACCAGAATTTTAAACAAGGTTTATTGGACACAAGGAGCACACTACTTACCATATTTTTATAATGTGCAATAGAGTCCTGGGTTGAATCCTTGTTGGTGGGTCAGAGAGGGTAGCCAGCAAATGAGAAAAATTTAGTAGCAAAAATTTCAAAAACAAATTATTCAATTGAGAAGTTGGCCAAAGGTCCATATAGGCCTCGTTGGGAACTGGGGGCACCCAGGTGTCAATGGAAAGCTGGAGTACATGTTGCCTTATTTATAACCCTTAGAACCTGTGAATATGTTATTGTGTATGGAAAAAAGAAAAATAAAGGATGGAAGATGAAAATGCATACATGTAATTCACCACCTAAATGGAAATAAATACATAGACCATATGATCCTCTCAACAGATGCAGAAAAAGCGTGTAATGAAATTCCACACTCTTTTATGATAAGAATGCTTAACACACTAGGCATAGAAGGAATTTACCCCAAAATGATAAAAGGTATAAATGACAAATCCACAGCCAACATCAGAGTGAATGGGGGAAAAAATGAAAGCATTCCCATTTAGAAATGGAACTAGACACATTTGCCCTCTATCAAAATTTCTATTCAACAGAGTGTTGGAATTCCTAGCCAGAGCAAACACAAAAGAAAAGGAAATTAAGGGTATCAAAATGGGGCAGAAGAGGTCAAACTGTCCCTCTTTGCTGTTGATATAACTTTATATCTAGAAAACCCCAAAGAAACTGCAAAAAGACTACTGAAATTGATAAATAAATTTAACACATATCACATTATAAAATCAATGTACATAAATCAATAGCATTCATATACATAACAACAGTCGTCTGAGAACAAAATCCAAAAGCTCAATAACTTTCACAATAGCAACAAAGAAAATATAATACTTAGGAAAATAATTAACTAAGTAGATGAATGACCTCTTCAGGGAGAATTATAAAATACTGAAGAAGGAAATAGCAGAGGTTGAAAACAGATGGAAAAACTTACTATGCCCATGGATTGGTAGAATCAGCTCTGTTAAAATATCTATACTACCCAAAGTGATTCACAGATTTAATGCAATCCCTGTTAAAATACCAACATACTTTTTCACAGATCTAGAA
Source organism: Mirza zaza (assembly GCA_008750895.1). Taxonomy (NCBI): domain Eukaryota; kingdom Metazoa; phylum Chordata; class Mammalia; order Primates; family Cheirogaleidae; genus Mirza; species Mirza zaza. The sequence goes on along the minus strand of VSMD01027614.1, from coordinate 76,858 downwards.
AAATCGATTATAACTTTATATGAAAACAAAGAAGATGCTATATATCAAAAGCAACCCTAAGCAAAAAGAACAAATTGGTAGGCATCAATTTAGCAGGCTTCATGCTATAATACAAGGATATAGTAACCCAAACAACATGGTACTAGCAAATAACAGAGACATAGACCAGTGAAACAGAACAGAGAACCCAGATATACAACCACTCACAGAAATCAACTCATCACGTATAACAGACTTAAATTTAAGGCATAGAAACATAAGGATTATAGAAGGAAATGATATAAGGACTCTTGTAGAAATCAGCCTAGGCAAAGAATTTATGCAAAAGACCACCAACCTAATTACAGCAACAACAAAAATAAGTAAATGGAACCAGATTAAACTGAAAACTTCTGTAGAGTTAAGGAAACAATCATTAGAGCTAATAGACAACCTACAGATTAGTAGAAAATGTTTGCAAGTTCTACATCTGATAAAGGGCTAGTAAATATAATCTATAAGGAATTCAAGCACACAAATAAGAGAAAATCAAACATTTCCATATTGCCATCTGATGTTGACAAAGTAAACAAAAACACATACTTGGGAAAACAATCCCTATTCACTAAGTTGTACTGGGAAAATTGGCTGGCCACACGTAGAAGAATAAAACAGGATCCATACCTTTCACTTCTCACAAAAGTCAGTTCATGATGGATAACAGACTTAAATCAAATGCATGAAAGTATACTCCTAAGTATAGGAGTATACTCCTAAGTATAGGAGTATAGGAAAGAATACTCCTAAGTATTCTAGAAGAAAATGTTGGAGAAACTCTTATAGACATCGACCTATGCACAGAATTAATGAAGAAGACCCCCCACAGCAATCACAGCAATAACAAATATAAATAAATGGGATCTTATCAAATTAAAAATCTTCTGTATAGCCAAGGAAACAATCAGCAGAATGAATAGACAACCTACAAAATATTTTCATGCTATATATCTGATAATGAGCTGCTAACTGGAATTTATAAAGAAATCAAGTAAATCAATAATAGAAAACCAAATGACCCCATTAAAAGTTGGCAAAACATGAACAGAGGCTTTCCAAAGGAAAATAAAGTAATGGCCAACACAAATATCAAAAAATTCCCAACATCTCTAATCATCATGGAAATGCAAATTCAGATCACAAGAAGATATCACAAAACTCCAGGGAGAATAGCTTTTATTAAAATATCTCAAACAACAAATGCTGGTAAGAGTGCAGAGGGATAGGATGCTCAGACACTGCTGGTGCGACTGCAATCTATTACAAACTCTATGGAAAGGAGTGTGGAAGTACCTTGACAAACTAAAAGTAGAACTTCTATTTGATCCAACAATCCCAGGACTGGGTATTTTCCCAGAGGACAAAAAAAGACAATCCATAAAAAGTATACCTGCACTCTAATGTTTATAGCGGCACAATTCACAATTGCAAAGATGTGGAAACAATCCAAATGCTCATCAATATATGAATGGATTAATAAAATCAAGTATATGTATACCGTGGAGAACTACTCAGCAATAAAAAATGTTGAACTAATGCCTATTTTGTTAACCTGGGTGGAACTGGAGACCATTCTTCTAAGTGAATTACCACAAGAATGGAAAAACAAACACTATATGTACTCACCATTAAACTGGAACTAATTGATCAACATTTATGTGCACGTGGAAATACACATAGAAATAACATTCATTGAAAACCAAACAGGTGGGAAGGGGGAGAAGGGAATGGGTAAATTCACACCTAATAGGTACAATGCACACTATCTGGGGATAGGCACACTTTGATTCAAACAGTACAAAAGCAATTTACGTAACAAAAACATCTGTGCTCCCATAATATTCTGAAATTAAAATAAATACACCAAACAATGTAGTAAATAAAATGAAAATTATTAATGTTCAAGAGTGATTTGAGCAAGAACGAGTGGTATAAACCTTATTCAAAGAAATAATACTAGAAAATGTTCCAAAACTTGAGAAATATGTAAATATACAGGCACGGAAATGTCAGGTCAGAGGGCGAAAGTGATATTTGACCCAAATAAGACTATCCCAAGCATATAACAACCAAACTCTCAAATAAGAAGTATGAAGAGAGAATTCTATATGTGCAAGAGGAAAGAATAAAATAATATATAAAGAATTACCAATTCATATCGCAGCAGACTTCTCAACAGAAACCATACAAGCCTGGAGGAAGTGGGATGACATTTTGAAAATTATGAAAGAAAACAGTCACCATCCAATAATACCGTATCCAGAAAAGCTATACTTTAAATAGGAAGAAGAGAGAAAACCTTTAACAGATTGAAAAAAAAAAAAAAAAAAAAAAGAGAGAGACTTCATAACCAACAAACCTGTCTTATAAGAAATGGTAAGGAATAACCATAATCTAAAAGAAAATAATATCCACAAAGAAAAACATCGAAGATATAGAACCCAATGGTAAAATTAAGTACACAGACAAACACGGAATATTAAAATACTGTAATTATAGTATGAAATTCATTCATATTTCTAGTTTGAGGCCTAAAACACAAATTTATGTAAAACAAAAATAGCTACAGCACTTGTTATGATATAGGCAATATAAAATATGTAGAGACAACAGTAAGTCAAAAACGTGGGGTGGATGGTGTTAAAGTGTAGAGTCTGTTTGTTTTGTTTTTTACAAAATAATTTCTTTGCTTTTATTCCTGTCTTTGTTATCTGAGAAAAGTTACCATCCTTTTAAAATAACTTGTTATACAGAAAAGTTATTTTGTGTAAGCATTATGGTAACCATAACTCAACAACCTATATTAGATACACTAAAAATAAAAAGCAATAATTCTAAACAAACTCTTAAACTCACTAAACCATAAAGAAAGACAGTATGAAATAAAGAGAAATTACAAAACAACCAGAAAACAAGCAATGAAATTGTAGTATTAAACTTATACTTATCAACAATAACACTAAATATAAATGAAATACAGTTTTCCAACTAAAAGATGAAGAGTGTCTAAATGGATACAGAAACAAGAATTGGGAGCGGAGCAAGATGGCTAACTAGAGACATTGCTTGACAGATTGTAAGAGAGGCAAGGTAGAATTTCAGATAAAGGAGGGAAGTCACACATATCAGGTGTAGATCATAGAGGTGCTGGAGCTTCCTGGGGAATTCACATAGAAAAATTGCAAAGTCGAAAATTAAGAAGATCAGGAAAAAAGATATCAATGAGGATCAAACACAGAGAGGCTCAGAGCCCAGTGAAAAAAGCAAGAGGGGGATCCCTTTCTCCCTTCCACAAACCTTTAGTGACCAGTGGGCTACTAAATTTCTTGGTATCTGCTCCACCCCCATGAGTCCAGGTATGGCAGAAAACATGGAACAGTGGAGAGAATTTGCATGATCCCAGACCTTGGTCATTTCATGTGGGGATCCCCTCTGAGGAGAGTATCACTAGAGGCCAAAGAACTGCTCTATAATTCAGATGGTTCTACCCCTTCCCCAACTGCTGCACCTAGGAGTGCAGTTTGAGATGAGAATTTGGCCAGTGGCCACCTATCCCCAGAGGGTGCATGCTGCACGCTAAGTTTTCTGTTGAGAGTGGGTCCCACGCCTTTACAGTTGGGGGCCTGCAGTAGACCCAGGGTGCCTGATTTGGGAGCTACCCTCCCACTGGTGTTTTGTGGAGTCCCACAATAGTGGGACAGACAGGTGGGCTGGACCCAGTGCCTCCAGACTAGAGCAGGTTATTAAGGACACATGGGGGAGTTCTGGGAGCCGGACTAGAGTGGTAAGGAAGCCCACATGAACAGAACTGAGAGAAGAACACTGCAGGGTTCTGAGATGCAAAAACCTGGAATAGAAGCTATCCCCCCATGCAGGAAAACTGCCCTGTTGGATGAGGGTGAATTATATGGCCAGGAATAGCACAGCCCCAGGAACCATAGCAACCCAGAACAGTGAACTCAGGCACTTGGGGTGATGGGGATCTGTGGCCTCTCCTTAACCCATTCCAACCAGGAGAGCAGTTAGAGCCAAGACTTTGGTGAGAGGCTGCTTCTCCTCAGTGGGCGTGAGCCATAGGCTGAGGTTTCCACAGACAGTGAGACCTACACCTTTTCCCATGGGGACCTGCAGTGGACCAGGGGTACCTGACTTGGAAGCTTCCTGCCTACTGGTGTATTGTGGAGTCACATGCCAGTTGGGGTGATAAGTAGGCCAGATCCCATGCCCTCCGGTCTTGAGCAGGTTGCTTGGGGACACATGGGGGAGGTCTGGGAGCTAATTTAAGTGGAGAGGGAGCCCGCATAGGAAGAAGTTATTTGAGAATATTCTGGTATTTCAAGTTGTGACAATCTGGGAGAACACCTATACCCCCTGCAGGAAAACAACTTTGTTGGATTAGGTTGGCTCCTCCAGAGAGGAAGAGCCCAAACCAGGAACCATAGCAACCAGGTGTGGTGCATTCAGGCACTTGGGCTGACCTGGAGCAGTGGCCTCTCCTTAACCAATTCCAATAGGAAAGGGAGTTTGAGCAGAGAATTTGGCGAGTGGCTACCTCTCTCCAGTGGGTGTGTTCTCCAGGCTGAGGGCTCCAAAGAGAGTGGGGTCCACACCTCTTCCCTTGAAACTTATAGTGGACCTAGGGTGCACAGTTTGGGAGCTCTCTACCCACCAGCATTTCACAGAGGTACACGCCAGTCAGTCAGACATACAGGCTGAGGGAGGGGGGAAGTTAGAGAGTTGGACAGTCAGATTGTAAATCTCAGATGGCCCAAATCCACAACAGGCTTTCCGCTTCAGTCAGACCCTTTCAGCCCCTCTCTAGAAGCTTTCCCAAGAAGCTGGGAGCACACCTTTGAAACTTGCTGAAATAAATACCTTAATAGTGTTGTGGAGCCTGAGGTCAAGCTCACTCATTCCAGCCCCACCCAGCACCACTCCCCCACCCATCTCCACTGTGGGAGAGAATAAGGACTCACCTGGAAGTTCCAGGGTCCCTCCAATTACCTGGGGCATCTGAGTGCTCCACCTGAGGAACTAGAGCAGGTCACAGATCTAAGAAAAAAATAAAATAAAACAAAACAAAACACTGCAGCATGTTTCTTCTGCCAAGCACCACCTACTGACAAGGAAGCTAATTTGCACAGCCATTTAAAGCTGTAACTGACTCAATGAAATCAATTTTCACCCTTTTCACCGACAAGCACCACTTACTATCTTGAAGATTACTGGGCAAGGTAATACAATTCAAACTGCTAAGAAGACCACAGAGCTGGGGAAAGAAAAACGGATTTCAAAGACCTCAATCATCTCTCATCAAAGTGAGTCAAGTAATCTTCCCACACACATAGCCCACCACTGCCACAGTCTATAAACAACTGGCAACTTAGAAAAGCACCACACTAAGGATATCTGTAACTGAACCATCTATCTAGAACCTAGATTTACATCAATGCACATGCAAAAAAAGGTAAAGTTTCTTACCCAAGATATGCTATGAACACATCCATATGAGTGACAGCGGGAAAGCCCCATCTAAACAAAAGAAAATAAAAAAGTAAGAATCAGCAGCTGCTCCAGATGAAAAGGATTCAGTAAAAGAACACAAGAAATATGAAAAATCAGACTGAAAGGACATCCCCCAAAGGGAACACCAGAACACTAGCAATGGATAAAAAAATTAAAATGTTGAAATAACAAATAAGGAATTCCAAATATGGATTATACAGTAGCTCAACAAAATTAAAGAGAAAATGGAAAACCAACTTGAAGAATCCAGAAAAACAAAACAGGAAATGAATGAAAAACTTCACAAAAGATGTAGAAATACTAAAGGAAAACCAAGTAGAACTTATAGAAATGAAAAATTCCCTTAAGGAAATACAAAACACAGTGGAAAGTTTTTTTTTTTTTTTTTAATTTCAGGATTTTATAGGTGTACAAATGTTTAGGTTACATATATTGCACTTGCCCCACTTAAGTCAGAGCTTCAAGTGTGTCCATTCCCCAGATAGTGCACACGAGACCCATTAGTTGTGTATATACCCATGCCCCCCTTCCCCCTTCCATCTGCCTGACACTCAATGAATGTTATCAATATATGTATACTTAAGTGTTGATCAGTTAAAACAAGTCTGATGGTGAGTATATGTGGTGCTTATTTTTCCATTCTTAGGATACTTCACTTAGTAGGATGAGTTCAAGCTCTATCCAGGATAATACAAGAGGTGCTAGATCACCACTGATTTTTGTGGCTGAGTAGTACTCCATGGTATATATGCACCACATTTTATTAATCCACTCATGTATTGATGGACACTTGGGTTGTTTCCATATCTTTGCAATTGTGAATTGTGTTGCTATAAACATTCTAGTGCAGATGTCTTTTTTTATAAAATGTCCTTTGTTATTTTGGGTAGATGCCCAGTAACAGGATTGCTGTATCAAATGGTAGTTCTACTTGTAGCTCTTTTAGGTATCTCCATATTGCTTTCCACAGAGATTGTACTAGTTTGCAGTCCCACCAGAAGTGGTATCAAGGTAATATTGGATTCATTACAACAGATACCACTGAAATACAAAATATTATCTATGAATGTTATGAGAACGTCTATTCACACAAATAAGAAAATCTAGAGAAAATTGATAAATGTTTAGAAACACACAATCTCCCAAGTTTGAATTAGGAAGAAACAGAAATACTTAACTGACCAATGATGAGTAGCAAGATTGAAACAGTAATACAAATATATCCCAGTATAAAAAAAGCCGTGGATGAGACAGATTCACAGATGATTTTTAACAGACCTACAATGGAAAACTGGCACATATACCGCTGAACCTCTTCCATAATATCAAGAAAGAGAGAACCATTGCTATCTCATTCTACAAAGCCAGTGCTAACTTATTACCAAAGGCAGGAAAGCATCACAAAAAGAAACTTCAGAATCATATCCTTTGAGAGCATAGATGCAAAAATATTCAACCATATACTTGCACACTAAATTCAATAGCAGATTCAAAAGATAATGTACCATGATAAAGGGGTTTTATCTCAGGAATACAAGGATTTTTCAAAATATGAAAATCAGTTAATGTCATTCATCACATGAACAGAATTAAAAAGAAAAGTATATAATCATTTCAATAGATGCAGAAAAAGCATTCAATAAAATCCAGCACCCTTATTATAACAACCTTCTACAAATTAGACACTGAAGGAACATACCTCAAAATATAAAAGCCATATATGACAAAACAACATCCAACATCACACTGAATGGGGAAAGGTTGACAGCATTCCACCTAAGAACTAGAATAAGACAAGGAGGCCCACTGTTCCAACTTCTACTCAGCACAGTACTAGAAATCCTAGCCAGAGCAATCAGGCAAGAGAGAAAAAAAAATAAAGGACATCCAAATTCAGAAAGAAGAGGTCAAAGTATCCTTGTTTGCAGATGACGTGATCTTATATCTAGAAAACACTAAAGACTCCACCAAAAGACACCTACAATTGATAAATATATTGAGTAAATCTCAGGTTATAAAATTAGTGTACACAAATCGATAGTATTTTGACATATTAGTAATAGTCAAACTGAGAGTCAGATCAAGAACTCCCTAGCATTTACAATAGCTGCAAATAAAATAAAATACATAGGAATATACTTAATCAAGTAGGTAAAAGATCTGTACAAGAAGAACTACAAAACACTGATTAAATAAATCATAGACAACACAAATAAATGGAAAAAAATCCCATACTCACGGATTGGAGAAAGGAAAATTGTTAAATTGTTCATACTTCCCAAAGTGATTTACACATTCAACCCAAGTCTCATCAGAATACCAATGTCATTTTAATCGATCTAAAAAATAATTCTGAACTTCATATGAAACCAACAAGGAGCCCAAATCACCAAAGCAATCCTCAGTAAAAAGGACAAATCTGGAGGCACCAGATTACATAATTTGAAATTACACTACACATCTATAATTTACAAAACAGCACAGTACTGGTATAAGGGTAAACACATAGACCAATGGAACAGAATAGATAACCCAGAAATAAAGCAATATAGATACAATCAACAAATTTTTGACAAAGCAGACAAAAATACACCCTGAAGAAAGGATGCCCTATGTAGTAAATAGTAGTGATGAAACTAGGTATCCTCATGTAGAAGAATAAAACTGGATCCTTATATCTGATGATACACAAAAATTAACTCAAGATAGATTGAAGAATTTAATGTAAGAACTGAATCCATAAAAATTCTAGAAGAAAACATGGGAAAAACCCTTCTGGACATTGGCCTATACAAATAATTTATGACTAAGACTTAAAAAGCAATTATAACATCAAAAAATAAATAGATGGGACTTAATTAAATTGAATATTTCCTGATAACAACAGAAATAATGAAGAAACTGAATAGACAACTTATACAGTAAGAGAAAATATTCACAAATTATACATATGATAAAGGGCTAATATCCAGAGTCTAGAAAGAACTCAAATAAATCAGCAAGAAAAAAACCAAATAATCCCATGAAAAAGTGTTCAAAGGAGATGAACAGATATTTTTCAAAAAGAATAGAGAAATGGCCAACAGATATATGAAAAAAGTGTTCAACATCGCTAATCATCAGGGAAATATAAGTTAAAAACACAATGAGATACAACCTTACTCTGTCAGAAAAGTCATTATTAAAAAATCAAGAAACAATAGATGTCAGTGAGGATGTAGTATAAAGCAATCATTTATTCACTGTTGGTGAGAATACAAACCAATGCAACATCTATGGAAAACAATGTAGAGATTTCTCAAAGAAATTAATTAGACCTACGTTTGATTCAGAAATCCCCCTACTGGATATATATCCAGAGAAAAAGAAGTCATTTTATAAAAAGACACCTGTATCTGAATGTTTACCACAGCATAATTTATAATTGCAAAGATATGGTCTCAACCAAAATGCCCAGCAATTCATGAGTAAATAAAGAAAATATGGTATGTATGTACTATGGGGTTCTTCTCAGTCATAAAAGAAATGAAATAATGTATTTTGCAGCAACGTGGACACAATTGCAGACCATTAACCTAAGTGAAGTATCTCAGGAATCAAAAAGCAAATACCATATATTCTCATTTAGAAGTGGGAGTTAAATGAGGGATACATATTTTTATATAGTGGTGTGATGGACATTAAAAATCAAGAAAGCAAGTGAGTGAGTGAGTGGTGAGGAATAAAAATCTGCCTATGAGGTACAATGTACACAACTCTTTTGGTGATGACTACACTAAAAGGTCTCACTTCAGCATGATACAATACATTTATGTATCAAAAAATATTGTATCTCCTAACTTTTTTTGAAAAAAATCAATCACTTTCACCAAAGCTACAAAATATAAAATAATCTAACTCTTGATTTGGAATCAATTTAAATTCCTACAAATGAATGAATGGATAAAGATACATACATACACTCACAAAATGAAATATTATTAAACCACAACAAAGAATGAAATCCTGTATGTCAGCAAGATGGTTGACTAGAAACACCTAGTACTTGTCCCCTCCATAAGAAAGGACCAAAGCAGTGGATAAACAACTAAGATTTGACTAAACTATTGAAGAGAAAATACCAGAGTGTAGTTGGGGAGTGGAGAGGCAACTGAGTAATTGGAATCCCAGGAGGATAGTGTGGAAGTGCCTGTCCTTTGCAGCTTTATTTTCCTTGGCAGGGTAGGACTGGCCTGGAAACAGGAAGGACTTGTTCTTGTGGGGAGAAAGTAAGCAGAAAACCCCCAACAGCCCCAAAATATCTACAGTTCTTACTGCAGGAGAATTCCACAGTCCTTGCAAGTCCTGAGGCCAGTTGGGAGAGCTGCTGGGAATTCACAGACATACGTTGCTCCAAACCAGGAGCAGATGGTGTGTACTACCCACCTCATACTCATTTCCTATGGAGCAACCCACTGAATCAGAGCACCATCTTGTAACCACAGCCACCTCTGGAAGTCAGTAGCCACTGTGCCTCTACAGCACTGGGGCTCCAACTTTATTCCACCAAAGTGTCCAAATAACACAACTCTGTCTGTACAGAGCCTGGGCCAAGTGTTAGCTGTGATTCTGGTCCTGCACAATAGGGAAATCAATCCCTGCTGCCCATACTTGCAGCCAGAGGAATAGTCTAGAAATTCTGTGCAGGGCGAAGCTATATTTTAGCCAGCCAAACTATTGCTTGCTCTCTCCTAAATGAGAGAGGACCCTCAGTCACTAATCAGGTGACACAGAATGCTCATGCCCATATCCAGAGTAACAGATATATGGCCACAAGCAGAGCAAGCCAGACTCCCAGTTGACCAACCAACAATGTATATACACACACCCTGGACCTAAGAAATAATCCAGAAAGCCCACCTCAGGCAAAGCCACATCACCACCACCATAACTTATTTTAGTCTAGGCCATTGAGACATTTGCAAACATAACCAGAATAGATTACAACTGAAGAAACTACACAAAGAAACTACACTACTGTATCCACCTAGAAGCAAAGCCAACACACCCAACCAAACTGATACAATAAGACCTATCTAAATGAACGTCTAAATGAATAAATCTTTACCTTTGAAACCTACTCTATAAAATTTAAACAGGCAACTCTTCCACCAGATGCTTAGAAATCAATATATGGACACACCAATCATGAAAAAAAATTATAAATAAATAAATAAATAACATTTCCAATGGAACATAGTAATTTGTCACTAATAGATCTCAATCATAAAGAAATATATGAAATTCCAGAAAAAAATCAAAAAAATAATCTTAAGGAAAATCAGTGAGATATGAGATAATACATAGACAATTCAAAGAAATTAGGAAAACAATTCATGCTTTGAATGAGAAATTCAACAAAGACATAAATAATGTAAAAATGTTTCAACTATGTGAGAATCTTAGTGTTAGTCAGTTAGTAAAAATTTATAATATTCTGAAATAAAAAAAGATTCAACCAAAAACATTTCAGCTGAAGAACTGAATAAATATAATAAAAAATATAATTTAGAGCATCAACAACAGACTAGACCAAAAATATAAAAAGAATTTCTAAACTTGAAGACAGGTCTTTTGAAACAACAAAGATAGACAAAAAAAAAAAAAAAAAGGAAGGAAGGAAGGAAGGAAGGAAGGAAGGAAGGAAGGAAGGAAGGAAGGAAGGAAAGAAAGAAAGAAAGAAAGAAAGAAAGAAAGAAAGAAAGAAAGAGAAAGAAAGAAAGAAAGAAAGAAAGAAAGAAAGAAAGAAAGAAAGAAAGAAAGAAAGAAAGAAAGAAAGAAAGAAAACAAAAACAAAAGAAGAAAGCCTATAGGACTTACGGGACAACATTAATTATACAAATATGCATGTTACAGGCATTCCAGAAAGAAAAGAGAAAGGAAAAGGTATAGAAAACATATTTGATGAAATAATAGCTGAAAACATCCCACGTTTTGAGAAAGAGATTAACATCTAGATTCAGTAAGATAAAATAAGAATCCCAAATAGAGTCAACCTAAACAAATCCTTTTCAAAGCAATTAATAGTCAAATTGTCAAAAGAAGGCAGACAAATGGACAAAAAACACATGAAAAAATATTCAACATCACTATTAATAAGGAAAATGCAAATTAAAACCATAGCGTTATATCACCTTACCCCTGTTAAAACAGATTTTATTAAAAAGTCCAAAAAGAATAGATGCTAATGTGGATACAGAGAGAAAGGAACAACTATACACTGTTGGTGGGAGTGTAAATTAGTATAACCTCTATTGAAAACAGTATGGAAATTCCTCAAAAAACTAAAATTAGATCTACCATTCGATCCTGCAATCCCAATATTGGATATGTACCCAGAGGAAAAGAAGTCATTTTATCAAAAAGATACTTGCACTTGAAAGTTTATTGCAGCACAATTCACAATTGAAAAGATGTGGAATCAACTTAAGTGCATACATGACTGGATTAACAAAATGTGGTATATATATATACCATTGAGTACTACTCAGCCACATAAAATGATAAATTAGTGTGTTTTGCAACAATTTGCATGGAACTCTAGACCCTTATCATAAGTGAAGTATCTCAATAATGGAAAAACAAACACTACATGTACTCTTTAATAAATTGCAACTAAATGAGGGGCACATATGTGCATAGAGGGAAGTTAAAGTCATTGCAAATCCAGCGGGGGATGGGGGGGCAAAGTTGCAAAAACCTACTGAACAGGTACTATGAACTCTACTTGGGTAATGGTCACACTTAAAGCTCTGACTCAAGCATTATAAAGGTGATCCATGTAGCAAAAATATTTGTACCCCCTTAATATTTTGGAGAAAAAGTCAATGAAAAAGGAAGAATTCTAAAACTAGCAAGAAAGAAGAGTCAAGTCATATATAAGGGGATTCTCAGTAGACTAACAGTGAATTTCTCAGCAGAAACCTTACAGTCTGGAAGGAAATGGAATGTTATATACAATGTATTGAATAGAGACAACTTTCAGACAAGAATATTGTATCCAGCAAAGGTATTGTTTAGACATGGAGAAATAAAATCTTTCACAGACAAGCAAAAGCTCAGCGAATTCATCAATACTAGACAGGACTTAAATTCTCAAAAGAGTCTTACATCTGGAAGTGAAAAGATGATGACCACCATCATGAAAACATGCAAAATCATATAACTTTCTGGAAACTATACAACACATAAAGGAGAAATAAAAAGAAATCAAAAGTTATCACTACAGAAAACTACCAATTGCAAATATAAACAATCAAAGAAGAAGAAATAAATGATATAATAAATAACCAGAAAACAAACAATAAAATTATAGTAGTAAGCCCTCACCTATCAATAATAACCTTGAATATAAATTGATTAAATTCCCCATTTAAAAGATATAGGTTGGCTGAATAGATTAAAATTAAAAAGAAAACAAGACCCAACTATATGCTGTCTATAATAAACTTGCCATATATGTAAAGACACATATAGATTGAAAGTAAAGAATAGAAAAAGATTGTCTACACAAACAGAAACCAAAAGTAATTTGGAGTAGGTATACTTATATTAGACAATACAGACTTTAAGGCAAAAGCTGTAAAAAGAGACAAAAAGGCCATTACATAATAATAAAGGGAGCAATTCAGCAATTCAGTATATCTGAATTCAGCAAGAGAACATAATAATTGCAAATATATGTGCACCCAACACCAGAGCACCAGATATACAAAGTAAATATTATTAGAACTCAAATGAGAGATAGGTCCAGTACAACAATAATTGGGAGCGTCAACCCCCCCCCCCCACTCAGCAATGGATAGATCATCTAGACAGAAAATCAAGAAAAAAATCAGATTAAACTGTACCATAGACCAAATGTACCTAATATACATTTACATAACATTTCACCCAACAGCTGCAGTATACAAATTTTTTAATCAGCACATGGTCAATTCTCTAAGCTTGACCATATGTTAGGATACAAAACAAGTCTCAGAAATTTTTAAAATTAAAATCATATAAAGTATCTTCTACAACAATACTGTAATAAAACTAGAAATAAATAACAAGAGGACTATTCAAAACTATACAAATATGAGAAAATTAAACATAATTCTTCTGAAGAACCAGTGGCTGAAAATAGAAATTAAGAATTAAATTTATTTTTTTTAAATAAATGAAAATAGAAAATCAACTTACCAAAATCTATGGGACAAGCAAAAGCAGTATTAAGAAACAAGTTTATACCAATAAATGCCTACATCAATAAACTCAAAAGATTTCAAATAAACAATTTGATGCATCTAAATGAAATAGAAAAACAAGATTACAGCAAACCAAAAATTAGTAGAGAGAAAGAAATAATAAGGACTAGAGCCTAAATAAAAAAAACTGAAACTAAAAGATGGTCACGCTGGAAACTCAGACTTGTGGGGGGAGGTGGGAAGGGCATTTTTTGAAACCTTAAAATTTGTACCCCCATAATATGCCGAAATAAACAAACAAACAAAAAAGAAAACTATAAAAGATTTTATGAATAAGACCTCAAAATCACAGGCAACAATAATACAAAGGGGATTAAATCAAACTAAAAAGCATCTCCACAGCAAAGGAAACAATAGAGTACAAAGGTCATCTACAGAATGGGAGAAAATATTTGCAAACTATTAATCTGACAGTGGTTTACTACCCAGAATATATAAGAAACTCAAGAATCTCAACCTCTAAGAAAACAAACAATCCAATTAAAATCGGCAGAGGGTCTGTATAGCCCTTTCTAAGAAGACATCCAAATGGCCAATAAATATTTGAAAAAAATGCTCAACATCTCTAATCATCAAAGAAATGCAAACCAAAAGCATAATGAAGGATCATATAAGCCCTGATATGATGTCTATTATCAAAAAGACAAAAAATAACAAATAATGGTGAGGATGCAGATAAAAGGCAACTATTGGACACTTTTGGTAAAAATGAAAACTAGTACAGCCAGTATGGAGATCAGTATTGAGGTTCCTCAAAAAACTATACATTACATGAATGTGTCAAATTTCACATGTACCCCACAAATATGTAAATCTACTTTTATATCAACTTTTTAAAAGCTGAAGGCAATTAAATACAGTTTAGTAATTCATATTGGAAAATTTGGACTTCTAATCAAGACCCAAGTGGAGATGCAGTATGTGATACCATGATGACCTAGTTCACTTCTCAGGAGTTTCCCCACCGAAAATTTTATATAGCTATTGAAGTGGTAACACGAAAGTCACCATAAAACCTCCTTACCATAGTTTTTTTTAAACTCTCATGTTTATTCTCAGGCAAATTTAAGGAGAAATTAGCTGCTGCTGCTTCATGAACCTTTAAAAGTAAAATTAACATCAGTTATGCAGACAAAAACAGGGAAAAAAGGACTGTTACCAGTTCACTGAGGTTTCATCTGCTCAAAGACAGAATATAATTAATAATTCATGTTATTATAATCATAAAATTGATGGTAATAACTAACATTTACTTTGCTCATACTTATTTCCATTTTTCAGTGGATTAATTGTAGTTTACTCCTTATTTTTATGTATTTTTTATTTATTTTATTTCAGGATATTATGGGGGTAAAAATATTTTGTTTACATGTTATGACTTTGCCACACCCAAACCATGATTTGAGGCATGCCCTTCCCTCGCTACAATGCTCACTGTGTCCATTAGTTGTGAGTTTAACAATCCCCCATCCCCCAATCTCCAGCACAATTCACTATTGCAAGGATGTGGAAACAACCCAAGTGCCAATCAATCCATGAGTTCATTAATAAAATATGGTATATGTATACAATGGAATACTACTCAATTATAAACAAATGATGGTGATATAGAGCCTCTTATGTTTTCCTGGGTAGAGCTTGAGCCCATCCTCCAAAGTAAGGTATAACCAAGATGGAAGAATAGGCACCACATGTATTTGCCATCAAATTGGCACTAAGTTATCAATGCCAAGGTACTCCTTGCCATATTAATGACCTTCAATGTTCAATAAGACCAATAGTACTATGCTTTAACAATTTGCCTTCATCACAATACAATTTGTTTATTTGTTAGAATATTTGTCTATAGAGCATTGATATCGTGATTATTAGAGCAGAAAGAATTATCATTGACTATAAGTATTAAAAATACCAATGTACCTAATCTGAGCATAAGCTTTGAGAGCTATAAATAATAGTATTGGCTTGGTTAATAGAATATCAGCAACCAGCACCAAGGAAAAATCTTCCTGGGATGATGCAATTTTTATATCATATTTTGAAGTTCAAATAGCTCTAAATTTTAATCTCTAACTAAACTTCCTACTTTCAAGTTTTCCATCTTGAAGTGTTCCCTGCTACATTTTAGGAAAGTGGAAATTACAAGAAATTATTGTTCACGCTTTTTATTATACTTCTCTACTATGCTATAAAGGATTCTCTATAGAAACGGTTAAACATAGTGAAACAACAGCTAAGAACTTTCTTGGGATTGAAGCATATAGTAAAAAAAATATTCAGCTGATCCAACTTTAGGGGTGGCAAAGATTTTTTTAGAGAATTTAACTAACTTTTTAAACATAACTTCTCTTTTGGAAGTGATTTCTCTTATGCAGCTATTCTATCCATGTTTATCATTCAGCCTGTGTATCTACCTTGAGGGCTTCTCTATTCCTCAGAATAGGTGCCATTAAAACTGATAAAGAACCCTGGGTATGCTACACTAACCTCCTCTCTGCCCATATGTGACTTCAGTTACAAAATATGAAATGTATTTCAAAAAAGGAGTAAAGGACAGAACAAAACCTAAGAAATTTGCACTATATTCTCCCATAAAAATGTCTAATTAAATGAAGCGTTGTGTGAAAACCAGCTCAATAACTTTAAATGCTCAGGGCCGATGGGTCATTCACTTTGTTTTAGCACTTGTTTCTGCTTCCTTCCTAAGGGAAGGAGGGAAAAGTAGTGATGGTGCAAGGTAATAGACTTATCCAGAATATTTTCTCGTGTTCCTACAGATTGCCAAGGAGAAACAGTTACTGTCTTGTGTTCATGTAATACTTAATGTTCTCAAATCTTGGGTAGCTTCTCATCTCCCAAAAGTACTCTCTTTCCTAAAACCAACCCCACCCCATTTCTTCCTTCATAAGAAAGGATCAACCTTGATTGTATAGTTCCCCCTTTCTTGTTCCTGTTTTGTACTCATATCTACTTTTGTCATTGCCTTCCAATATCCTATTAACATCACAGATTTTTGTTCTTTTTGTTGTTCCTTCACTATAAAGGATATACTTACTAGTTATTCATTTATTTATAATTTTGAAATAAATTTAATAAATGAAAAAATAAAACCAAAGTAAAACTTTCAACTTTTCCTACTCAGTCCTTTTAAATATTTTAAATGTTTTTCATATACATATTATATGGCTTATAAGAAGATCAAAGTAAAATATCAAAAGTTACAACTCTTACAACTAGACTTCATTTTGTCCACTATGGGAAAATATGATATATTTCTTTGCTGCAGTACAGAATGAGACAAATAATCCAAAGTTTATTGGTAGACTTAACAAATGAAGCAAGTGAAGATTTAATAGCCTCTATGAAAATTAAAATGCTGAGGATAAAAGAGGTAGGCAATACATCTACAATATGAGAGACCTATAATACTGCCTTACAATTATAGAATGTTTTGCCACGTTCATAGCTAATCAATCTAATTTTATTTTCATTTGACACGTATAATAGCCCTGTGTTAAGCTACTACCATTCCTATTTTATAACTTGAAGTTCACGTCTCTTTTTTTATTTTCTAGCTTTATTGAGATATAATTGACAAAAATTTGTAAATATTAAAGGTGTACAATGTGATGTTTTGATGTATATTTGCATTGTGAAATGATTACCACAATCAAAAGGTAATCAACATATATATCACCTAACATAGTTACTGTATTTATGGCAAAAACATTTAACTTAGGCAAATTTCAATTATACAATAAAGTATTCTTAACTATAGTCATTCGGGCTCTACATTAGATCTTTAGAACTTATTCATAACTGAGGTTTTTTTTTTTTTTTTTTTTTTTTTTTTTTTTTTTTTTTTTGAGGCAGAGTGTTACTGTGTCGCTCTAGGTAGAGTACGGTGGCCTCATTATAGCTCACTACAACCTCCGGGATCCTCCTGCCTCAGCCTCCCAAGTAGCTGAGACTATAGGCACACATCACCACGCCTGGCTAAATTTTCTATTTTTAGTAGAGATGGATTCTCTCTCTTGCTCAGGCTGGTCTCAGACTCCTGAGTTCAAACAATCCTCTTGCCTCAGCCTCCGAGACTGCTAGGATTACAGGTGTGAAACACCACACCTGGCCATAACTGAGGCTTTGACCAACATGGCCCTCATCACCTGCCGACTACCATTCTACTCTGTTTCTATGAGTTTGACATTTTATTATTCCACATTTAAGTGAGATGATGCACCATTTGTCTTTCTCTACTTAGTTTATTTTACTTAGCACAATGTCCTTTAGGTTAATCCATGTTGTTGCAAATAACAGGATTTCCCTGAGGCTTAATAGTATTTATTGTGTGCATATGCCATATTTTCTTTATCCATTCATCTGTCAATAAACAATTAGGGTGACAGGACATCTTGGCTATTGTCAACAATGCCGCATGAACATGGGAATGCATGTATCTCTTGATATAGTGATTTTATTTCCTTTGGATATATATGCAGAAGCAGGATTGTAAATCACATGATAGATCTATTTTTAATTTTTTTCAGGAACATCTGTACTGATTTGCATAATGGATATAGCAATTTACGTTCCCCAAAAGAGTGTACAAGAATTCCCTATGCTCCACGTCCAAAATATATCTTTTAGCTTTTTGATAATAGCCATCCTAACAGACGTGAGGAATATCTCATTGTGGTTTTGATTTGCATTTCCCTGATGATTAGTGACGTTGAGCACCTTTTCATATATCAGTTACCATTTGCATGTCTTCTTCAGAAAAAATGTTCTCCTCTGAAAAATTAAGATATGTTGCCCAGTTTTAAATTAGGATATTTAGTTTTTGTTTGTTTGTTTGTTTTTTTAATTTAATGGTATTATGAGGGTGCAAACATTTTGGTTACATTTTATGTCTTTGCTTCTCCCTAGTGAGGGTTAGAGGCATGCCCTTCCCCTTTACAATGCTCACAGTGTTCTTTAGTTGTGATTTTACCCCCCCACACACACACACCCTAAGCCCTCAAGAATATTACTACCATGTGAGCACCATAGTGTTAATAAGTCAGTATCAATTTGATGGCGAGTACAAATGGAGCCTATTCTTCCAAAATTGTGTTGCCTTACTTCAGATAAAGGGCTAACGCTCAATCCAGGATCACTGTAGTTTATTATAATTGAGTAGTATTCCATTGTATATATATACACACCAAATTTTAATAATCCACTCATGAATTTACGGGCACTTAGGTTGTTTCCACATCCTTGCAATGGTGAATTGTGCTGCCATAAACATTTGGGCTCAGATGTCTTCATTATAGAATGCCTTTTACTCTTTTGGGTAGATGCCTAACAGTGCTATTGTTGGATTGAATGGTATTTCTATTTTTAGCTCTTTGAGGTATGTCCAAATTCTTTTCCAGAGAGGTTGCACTAATTAATTTTCAGTCTCAGCAACAGTGTAAGAGTGTTCCTGTGTCTCCACATCCTCGCCACCATTTGTTGTTCTGGGACTTTTTGATATAGGACAATCTCATTGGGGTTAGTGATATCCCATTGTAGTTTTGATTTGCATTTCTCTAATGATTAGAGATGTGAAGTTTTTTTATATGTTTACTGGCCATTATTCTGTCTTATTTTGAAAAGTTTCTGTTTATTTCCTTTGCCCATTTATTGATGGGGTTATTTGATTTTTTCTTGTTGATTTTTTCAAGTTCTAGATAGATTCTTGTTATCAGTCCTTTATTGGCTGTGTAGAGAACAAATGTTTTCTCTAATTCTGTAGACTGTCTATTCACTCTAATGATAGTTTCCTTGGCTGTGCAAAAGCTTTTTAATTTGATCAGATCCCCATTTATTTATTTTTGTTGCTGCAGTGATTGCTTTGGGGTTCTTGTTCAAAAATTATTTGCCTAGGCCAATGTCTGAAAGGGTCTTCCCAACATCTTTTTTCTAGAATTCTTAAGGTTTAATGCCTTAGGTTTAAGTCTGTTATCCATGTTAAATGGATTTTTGAGAGGTGAGAGGTGGGTATCCAGCTTCAATCTTTTGCATGTAGCTATCCAGTTTTCCCAGTACCATTTATTGAAAAGAGATTATTTTCTCCAATGTGTATTTTTGTTTTCTTTGTCAAATATTAGATTACCATATGCAGATGGTTTCATCTCTGGATTCTCAGTCCTGTTCCAAAGATCTATGTCTCTGTTCTTGTGCCTGTCACAAGTTGTTTTAATTATTATAGTCCTGTAGTACAGCTCGAAGTCTGGTAGATTCATACCTCCAAGTTTGTTCTTTATACTTAAGATTGTTTTGTCCCTACAAGGTCTTTTTCTGGTCTTTTCCATACAAAGCGAAGAAATATTTTTTATAGATCTGTAAAGAGTGATGATGGTAGTTTGATAGGGATTGCATTAATTCTGTAGATCACTTTAGGTAGTATTGATATTTTAACAATATTGATTCTGCCAATCCATGAGCAAGGTAGATTTTTACATCTGTTTATATATTCTATAACTTCTTTTCTTAGTGTGTCATAGTTCTCCCTGTATGTCTCTCACATTTTTCATTAAATATATTCCTAGATATTTAATTTTCTTTGAGGCTATTGTAAAAGATATTACATTTTTTGAGTTTCGGCTTGACTGTTATTGGCATATATCGATTCATCTGATTTGTGTGTATTGATTTTGTAAGCTGAGACTTTACTGAATTCATTTATCAATTCTAGGAGTCTCTTGGATGGATCATTTTTTTTCTAGATATAATGTCATATCATCAGCAAAGAGCGAGAGTTTGATCTCATCTGCCCCCATCCAAATGGCCTTAAATCCCCTATCTTGTCTAATTGCTTTTAACAAGGACTTTGAGCACTATGTTGAATAGAAGTGGAAATAGTAGGAAACCTTTTTGTTATTGAATTTTAGGTGTTCCTTATGCAATTTGGATATTAACCCATTATCAGATATATGGTTTGAATTTGGGCCCTCCAAAAATTCATATGTTGGTAGTTTAATTAACAATGCAACAGGGTTGGGAGGTGTGGACTAGGACTAATAGGAGTTTCCCCCTGAGGGTCAGTCCCTTCATGGTCAACAAGGCCCCAGATTTCAGAGCACCAGAATACAGAAAACAAACTACACAGCTAATACACTAATTCCTTATTCTAAATCTGTCCCGCTTTTAGTATTTCCAATCTCAGTAATTGTAAACTTAATCCTTCCATTTCCTCAGGCTTTTGAGGACTAATTGATGACTACCCTTTCTCTCAACTTTACATTTAATCCTACAACTGATGCTGACATTTCTGCCATCTAAATACATCCAGAGTATGACCATTTCCTATCATGTCATAATCTCTGTCATCTCCATTGACCTGTAGTCCAAGTCAACATCATCTCTTTCTTACCTAAATAGCTGCATTGATCTCATAACTGTTTCCCTGTTTTCATCTTTGATCCCCACATAATCACACAGCAAACAAAACAATCTTTAAAAAACACAAAAAACATTATATCATTCAATACCTTAAATCTTATAATGGCCTATAAAGCCTTACATGATCTGGATCCTACCAAATCTCTGGCTTCATCTCCTACCTCCTCTCCTTCTACTTACAGTGTCATAATCACACTAGCCTCCTTGATGTTTCTTGATCATGGCAAACATCTTTCCTTTTGGAGTCTTTATGCTTGCTGTGTCCCCAGACGTCTTTATGTCTTGCTCCCTCATTTTCTTCAGATCTCTTCTGAAATATCAGCTTATCATTGAGGATTTCTCTGGTAATCAAAACCAAATAGTAACCCTCCAATCCCTAAATCCCTCCCTATCTTCCTTACTCCATTGTATGTCTCTCTGTAGCACTTACTCACCATGACCTATATATATATATATATATATATATATATATATATATATATATATATTTACTAATTTGTTTATGATCTGCATCCCCTAGTAGGATGTAAGATTCATGATGTCAGAGACTCTGTAGGTTGTGTTCACTACTACAATTCTCATGTCTAGAACAGTGCCTAACATATAGTGTCTAATAAATATTTTTGGATCATGTATCTTTTTCAAATCAGAAATTCCTGATTTGGGTACCTTGAAACCATATATATCAAGCTATTATCCAACCTGGACAGAAGAATTCCTGAATCATTATGAATAAGTAGAAACAATAATGTATTAAAAGAAGATCTGAGCTTTAGTATTGAGTCTGCTATCTATATTCATTTGATCCTGGTCACATTCACACAACATTTTTATTGATTTCATATCCTCAGGTCTCAATCACATTGCCCAGGAGTATAAAGGGGATATTTGTGAATTAGTCTGAGGAGGTGTGGTTGACTGCAGCGGCAGATCGGGGGGGCGGGGGGAGTACAGTGTGGGTCTAATCTTCAGAGTGCTCATGGGGAACCCCTCCTCCCAGGGGAGGGCTGTGCTCCCAGGATATGCAAGGATCTTGAGCAGGGAACTTCCTGGCCTGCATCAGGGTTGTAAAGGAACTTAGCTGGTTTGAGGTCCTACCTACCAGCAGAGGCCCATGAGAAACTATGAAATAGGGTAGGGTGGAGAGGAGCAAGGCCTGCTCCAGACTGCTGTATTATGGGTCTCAGAAAGTCCACCTCAACACACAGACTTTCTGGTAGAGTGGAGCGAATTCTTCCCCTACATGCCAGCTTTGCCCAGAGGTGGGGAACAGACCCTCTTGAAGCATACCTCTTGCCAGAACTTGTGGAACAAGAGGGAAAGCTCACCCAATGCAGCCCTACCTGGTCTCACTCTCCCACCCACCCTGTTGTGGTGGAGTTAAGGACTCACCTGAAAGTTCCAGGGCCCCACCCACCACCTGGAGCATTAGAGTGCTGCTCCTGTGGAATCGTAGCAGGTAAAAGTACCCCCCAAAAAATTGCAGCTTGTTCCTTCTGGCAAGCACTCCCTTCTAACAGGGAGGTAAATTTTCATATAATCTACTGCATTAACTGACTCAATAATACAAGATGTGTTTATCACCCACAAGCATCACATACAGGCTCAGAGATTAAACTGTGCATGTCACCATCTACTCAAAAGAAATCCCAAACTGAGAAGCAACATCTGCTCCAGATGAAAAATAATCATTGAAAGAATTCTGGAAGTTCGAAGAATCAGAGTGAAGACACCCACAATAGGGAACACCACCTCTCCAGCAATAGATATCAATAAAAATCAGAATAATGAAATGACAGAAGAATTTCAAACATATATTATAAGGAAGCTCAATGAAATAGCAGATAAAATAGAAACCCAACACAAGGAAATAAGAAAAACAATGTATGAAATGAATGAAAAATTCACCAAAGAAATTGAATTGCTAAATAAAGGCAAAGAGGACATCTAGAAATTAAAAATTCATTCAAGGAATTGGAAAAACCAGTGGAAAGCATTAAGAATAGGTTAGATCAGGCAGAAAAAGAAATCTCAGAGCTTAAAACAATACCAACACTTATGAATTAAACAAGACAAACAAAAAGATAGACAGAGAAATATGAGGAACAAGAAAAGCCTACAAGAAGTGCAAGGTTATGTAAAGAAGACTAAGATAAGAGTCCTAGGCATTCCTCCATATGAACAAGAAAATACACAAGGGATGGGAATCTTATTTGAGGTAATAACTGACAAAAATTACCCTGGATTTGTGAGAAACCTGGATACATAGGTAAAAGAAATGTAAAGGACTCCTGGGATATTCATTGCAAATAATTCACCACCTCACATAGTCATCTGACTGGGCAATGTAAGATGAAAGATGCAATCCTATGAGCCATAAGGCAAAAGCAATCGGTAACTTACAAAGGAAAACACATAAGACTAACTGAAGATTTCTCAACTGACACCTTACAAGCCAGAAGGGATTGAGACACCATTTGCAGTATTCTCAAACAGAATAATGGTCAGCTTAGAATTTTGCATACTGCAAAACTAAGTTTCATATATAAAGGGAAAATAAATATATTCTCAGGCAAGAAAACACTGAGAAAGTTTATCAGGACAAGACCAGACCTACAGGAAGTACTAAGAACTGCATTATACAAGGATCATTACAACAGATACAAATAAAGTAAAATTACCCATAAGCTAAAGGTCAAAGCCCAGATATCACAATGGCTCAAAAAATAAAACAAAGCATCAAAGTGCTACTCAACAAGATGAATAGAAATCTACCACACATAACAATTATTTCAATAAATGTGAATGGCTTGGACTCCCTACTGAAGAGACTTAGGCTGGCTAGGCTGGCTGAATGCATAAAAATATACAACCCGAGTGTCTGCTGTTTCCAGGAAATACATCTAACCCACAAAGACTCTTTAAGCCTAAAGGTGAAGGGAAAAAAAATAATATTCCATGCAAATGGAAAGGAAAAGAAAGCTGGTGTAGCAATCTTCATAACAGATAACATAGTCTTCATGTTAACAAAAGTGAATGACAAAGATGATCATTATATAATGGTAAAGGGAAAACTCAAAAAGACATAAAAATTCTAAATATCTATGCACTGATCACAGGTGCTGACAGATTCATAAAGCAAATACTACTTGTTCTATACAAAATGATAAATAGCAGTACCATAATAGCCAGGGAATCAACACCCCACTTATAGAACAATAAAGATCCTCAAAACATAAAATAAACAAAGATTAAATGAATGTATACAGAATTTTAGAATGAACAGGACTAAAACACACTTACAGAACATTGTACCAAAAAAAACAAAACAAAACAAACAAAAACACACTGAATATACATTCTTCTCATCAGCTCATAAGACATTCTATAACTTTCATCACATTCTAGGCCATGAAACATGTTTCATCAAATTTTAAAAAACAGAAATTATACCACACATCTTCTCATAGCACAGTGGAATAAATTAGAAATCAACTCTATCAGAAACACTCATCTCTACATATACTCAGTCATGGAAGCTAAACTACCTATTGCTGATTGATAGTTGGGTCAGGGAGGAAATTAAGATGGAAATAAAAAGAATCTTTAAACTAAAGAACAAAGGTGACACAAGTCATCAAAATATGTGGAATACAGCTAAAGAAGTCACAAGATTAAAGTTTATAGCCATAAATACCTACATCAAAGAGACATAAAGATCACAAATCAACAATTTAATGAACCATCTCAAGAAATTGGAAAAGGTAGAACAAACCATTCCCAAGCCCATCAGAAGAAAAGAAATAACCAAGGGCAGAGCAGAACAAAATGAAATTTATAACAAAAAAACTATACAGAAGATTACTGAAAAATATAGTTGGTTCCTTGAAAAACTAAAGAAAATTTACATGCCTCTAGTTAGATTAAACAGAAGCAGAAGAAAAGGATTCTAATAAACTCAATTATGAATGAAAAAAGAAATTACAACATAAAACATGAAAATACAAAATATCATATATGAATACTATAAAAATGCACATAAACTTGAAAATGTGAAATAAACAGCCAATTTCTTAGAAACGCACAGCCTGCCTAGACCCCAATCGGCAAGAAATAGCTTTCCTGAAGAGACCAACATCAGGTACTGAAACTGAAGAAGCAATAAAAAAATCTTCTGACAACAACAACAACAAATCCTGGAGTGTGGGGAGATTAGCTACTTCTCCCCACGAAAAATCATGTCCCTTAGGCAGGGGTCATTATAAAGGACAAGAAAATAATAGAACATAGAAAATAATGGAAATAAAAGAATACACAGAAATAAAAGTATAGTTTTATAGATGTATATAAAGAAAATAGGAAAGCGAGTGTACTCAGGGGTCCCCACAATATCCCTGTCAATTGTGAGGAACAGAATGGAGATTCACATAGGTATTTATAACTACAGATATTGGCTGCCAGGGTTAACAAGTTTACATAATAACAGGTAGTTCAGTTTTCAGAGGTAATAGGTTTACATAACAGGTAGTTTGTTTGGGGTTAAAAGTTTTTCAAAGGGTTTCTAAAGATTCCTTAATCAACTCTATCTATGTGAACAAATGGTTATGACAAACTTCTAAGAGATGGCTATCACTTAACAGAGGGGTAATACATAGATATAGTGGCTCCATATTTCTTTATCTACTTCTTGTTGATTGAGACAGATAGTCAAGGGTAAGCAGGAACTTAGCTCTTTTGGCTAATTGCTTTTAGCCACAGGTGTCTGGCTCTCATCCTGTGGCTCCATGCAGACCTTCTTTGTCATTCAAAGCAGGTGAAAACCACAGATTAGAAATTGCAGTGCCTTTGGGAATACAGATGCTATCAGACCTTTGAGACACCCTCTTCAGGTGAAGCATCCTTTGATATGCAAACTAACATGTTCACATATTCCTTCAGGGCAACACCCTGCAAAACTCTTGAAATAATTTCTGCCTCTAATATAGCAATATTGGTCAATACAAAGAAGTAATAATTTTATGAGCCAATATCTCGACACTGGACCAGATAGTTTCACTCCTGAATTTTATCTGATCTACAAAGAAAAAATTGTACCTATCCTGCATAAATTATTCCATAACATCAAGAAGAAACAAATCCTCCCAAACATGTTTTGTGGATCCAACATCATCTTGATACAAAAGCCAGGAAAGGACTCAACAAAAAAGGAAACTATAGAGCAATATCAATTATGAGTATAGATGCAAAAATTATCAACAAAATTCTAGCAAACCAAATTCAGCTGCTCTTCAGAAAATTAATCCTTCATGATCAAGTGGGACTCATCCCAGAGATGGAGGGATGCTTCAACACATGCAAATCTATAAATGTAATTCACCAAATAAATAGAAGTAAAAACAAAGACCAGACGATCTTCTCAATAGAGGCAGAAAAAAACCCATTTGACAAAATTTGGCACTGTTTTATGATAAGAACCCTTCACAAAATAGGCATAGATGGGACTTACCTAAAAATGATAAAAGCCACATATGTGGCAAACTCACAGCCTACATAATACTGAATGGAGAAAAACTGAAATAATTCCTGCTTAGAACTGGAACCAGACAAAATTTCCTTCTATCACCACTTCTATTCAACATAGTGCTGACAGTCCTGGCCATAGCAATCAGACAATAGAAGGAAATAAAGGATATCCAAATAGGGCAGCAGAGCTCAAACTTCCCTTCCTTGCTAATGATATAATCTTATATCCAGAAAACCCTAAAGAATCTGCCAAGAGATTACTGGAAGTTTTAAATAAATTCAGCAATATATTTGGTTACAAATTCAATGTACACCAATCAGTAGCAGTTATATACACCAACAACTGTCAAGCTAAGAACCAAATAAAAGACTCAATTTCTTTCACAGTAGCAAAAACAAAACAAAACAAAATATGTAGGAATATATTTAACTAAGGAGGTGAAAGAACTCTACAGGAGAACTACAGAACACCGAGGAAGGATAGCAGAAGACATAAACAGAAAATTATTCCCTGCCCCTGGATTGGTGAAACAACATTGTTACAATGTCTGTACTACTCAATTTGATCTTCAGATTCAATGCAATACTTATAAAAATACAAATATCATTTCTCACAGATCTATAAAAAATAACTCTATGCTTTTTTATGGAACTAGAGAAGAACTCATACAACCCAAGAAACTTTAAGCAAAAAGAATAAATGGTACTGGAACAAGAACAGATGCAGAGCAATGGAGCAGAACAGAGAACTGATATATAAAACCATCCTCATATGGCCATCTGATCTTTGACAAAGCACACAACAACATACACTGGGAAAAATAATCTCTATTCAATAAATGCCACCAACAAAACTGGATATCTATAAGTAGAAGACTTAAAGAGGATCCACACTTATCACCTCTCACAAAAATCGATTTCTTATGGATAACAAACCTAAACCTTAAGTAATGAAACCATAAGAATTCTATGACAAATGTTGAAAAAACTCTTATAGACATTGACATAGACAATGAATTTATGACGAAGGTCCCAAAGACAATCACAGTAGCAACAACTGCAACAACAATAAAAAGCAACAAAAATAAATGGAACTTAATCAAATTAAAAAGCTCCTGCACAGCCAAAGAAACAATCATTAGAATGAATAAACAACCTACTGAATGGGAGAAAATATTTGCATGCTATACATTTGACAAGCAAACAATATATGGATGGATTAATAAACTGTCGTATATGTGTATCATGGAGTACTACTCCTCAACCATTAAAAAAAAAATTGGTGATCTAATACCTCTTGTGATATCCTGTACGGAACTGGAGCTCATTCATTGTAAAGTATCACAAGAATGGAAAATCAAACAACACATGTACTCACCATTAAATTGGTACTAATTGATCTATACTTATGCGCACATATAGAAGTAACATTCATCAGGGATTGAATAGGTGGGAGGGTGAGGGGTGGATGGGTAAATTCATTCCTAATAGTTGCAGTGTGTACTGCCTCTGTCATGTGCACACTTGTAACTTTGACTGCAGTGGTGCAAAAGCAATTTATATGACTGAAGCCTTTGTACTTCCATAATATTCTGAAATAAAAAAAAATAGGTAAATGACTTTGGGGAAATATCTATCTCTCCATATCTACATTTATTATACAATCATAGTACATCATAATACCTGTCTGACTTACCTTATGCAACACTTGAATGCATGGTTGTGAAGAAGTCTGAAAAATGTATAAGTACTATTCACATGTAGTTTTGAAAGTGAACTATTGACATCCTATTAAGTTCTCAAGGCCCAGATTATGTTCAATACCTTTCAATAATCTACCAAGAGAGTACCAGTTCACATTATGTTATCATCAATTTATCATATAATTCGCTATTGTGTCATATACTTACATTTTATATTATTAATTAGACTGTAACTTGGTTATAGGAATGAACATACCTTATAATTCTCTAATATTCTTTACTTCACCTAGCAGAGGGATGAGGAGATAATGGATATTCAATAATTTTTATTGAGGTAAAAAACACATAACATGAAATGCATTCTATTAAAAATGTTTTAATTGTACACTGCAGTATTGTTAATTATATGTGCATTTTTTGTACAGTGGATCTCTAGAACTTTTTCATCTCATATGACTGAAAATCTTCACCATTTCACAGAAATACCTCATTTCTCCTACCCTCTGAGCTCCTGGAAACCACCATTCTACTTTGATAATCATTTTAAAATATACAATATAATGTATTACTAAAGGATCTGTAAGGTTCTTAAAAAAATTAAGAGGCTCTGGGTATATAATTTGTTGATATTTCCAAAGACCATCAAAGTAGATTATGTAGCTAAAACTAAACAGAGCCCACCACCACCCCCAGCTCTTTCTCGGGTCTTCTGGAAGGATCTTTTCTTTTCTTGCAGCTAACTGGCTGATCACACACCTTGCCTATTCTTAATCTTTTTGTCTTCCATTGACAGAAGTACAAAATATGACATATTCTGTTTTTCAGTGTCAATTCTGGAGACAATATACTTGAATGTGACATTTATTGAATATTTGATATACATAAAAATATATGTTTATCTCTATCCCCTATTCTCTATTCTCACTGCCTCCTAACCCATTGCATTCAATCCTCATTTCCTCAGGAGACTTTTTGTAAGTCTCCCAACAGGTCTATAATTCCAATATAACCTATTCATTGCCAGAAGAAGGGTATCCCTAAAGAATTTTCTTTCATCATGTCACCAACCTATTTGAAAGAATATAATATCTCCCTATTGCCTACAGAATCAAGTCCAAACTCCTTCACATAAAATTCAATGTATTCCATGATTAGGCTTCAACATATCATTCACCTATTATTATTACCTATTAAATATTGCATCCCCACCTTACATTTTAATCAAGTCAAATCATTTGCCATCTTCTAACACATTCTCCTCAGTTTTACTGAATTTACATTGTTCATGTTTTTACTTTCTTCTGAAATGTTTTCCCCTATTTATTCAAATTCCCCCTTTTCTTCTAGATTTAATTTAAACAACACTTTCTAAATTGCTGCCAACGTATTTTTAGACCACTCTTACATTATTATACTCTACTTTGTTTTACACTCATTTGTATATATTTTATATATACTTTATCACCTCTACTTGAGAGCAAAGATCAACTTTTGTTCATCTGTGTATACCTGTACAATGCCTAGTGTATAAGTGACACTCAGCAAATGTCTGTTAAGTTGAATTTAAACTGACAAAAAGAGTTTCTGTCTTGTAAAAAATTATAAAGAAATTCTACATGAAAAGTAAGACAAATTTCATTAAGAATGACATTAGTAGCCATATTTGTGGCTGCATATTATAAGGTGTAGTGTATACCTAAATATATGATTCAATAAAGTATGCTATTCTAATAACTATGAAAGTGTGCTGTGATAAGAAACAGCATATATGAAAAATGTGTAGAGAGATCAAGTTATATGTATGACATAATGAAAAATAAAGCTCAGAAAAATGGCATGAAAGAAAGAAACTAAATTCTCAAAAGTTTTTGATTTTTAAAAAACACTTTCATTCCCTCAGTGTGAATAAAATGAAATGTAGGAGGAAGGGATGTCATAAAGTATAATGGAGAAAATGTATGATAAATGGAAGACCTGAAAAAACTAAAACAATAGAAATATAAATGAGAAAAGGAATCAGAGCAGACACAATAGAAATAAAATAATACTCTCACTAGGTTTAATGGGATATTCTGGTTACTTAAAGTTAATTGAAAATTGCTGGAATTATAATGTGAAATATTTTTTTTATGCTGGCATCTATTGGCTTCTATATAATGTCAATAATTAACTTCAAAGTGTAGAAGCCCCTCCTCCCCACCGCCATCCCCCAAATCCTGCTGTCAGATTTTCACTCCAAGAGAGCACCAGCTCAGGTGTTCCCTAGGTATAACTGAAATTTCCCTGGCTCCTCCTTTATCAGCCTACCTGGCAACTGTTTCTATGCCCTTTAGGTATCAAAGGAGTGACCAAAGACGTGGGCTTAGGTCACCATGGCAACCATGGTCCCACCCACCTTTCTAGCGCACCAGCTTGTATTACTCCTAGGCTGGTAGAGTTAGTTTAGAAGGTTGGAGCAGCACGCTTGTCGATTTCTCGGT
The DNA here is from genome assembly GCA_008750895.1 of Mirza zaza. NCBI lineage: Eukaryota > Metazoa > Chordata > Mammalia > Primates > Cheirogaleidae > Mirza > Mirza zaza. The sequence continues at coordinate 45,874 of VSMD01027614.1, read as the reverse complement.
GCCCTGATTCACGTGATCATCAGTTTGCCTTAAATTTGGGCTCAATCGGAAGCTGGCCTTTTCATTCCACCGCGGTATCAAACCTCACTTTTATTATCTCAATAAAAATTAACTGAAGTAGGCAGGGTGGGACATTGGAAAGAGTACTGGACTGTATGTGAGAAGTACTGAATTCTAGTTTCTGTACAGCCTGATTGAGATTTTGGCTAGGAGTGGACTGGAAGAGAATTAACAGCTTTGATATAGTGGAAGTGTAATGAGCTTTGTAATCAACAGATGTGAGTTTATGTGGTTAATCCTACTTTAGATTAGTGGTTTCCAAGTTGTCAAACCTCACTTTCCTTCTTTATAAAGTAAGGTCAATAGTGCTAACCTCTAAAGATTGTGGTTAGAGGCAAACAAGATAAGGAATGTGAAAGTGCTTTCTAAGCTTAAATAATTACAGGAACACCATTAACTCATGATGTAATCTTGATAAGAAACTTTCCTCTTCTGCAATTTTCTTTTTTTTTACCTGTAAAATAAAGGAAATTGAAATAAATTGTATCATGGATGAATATATGCAATTTATAAACAATATGTATATGTAACTCAAAAATATGGCAATAATTTGGAAAGAAGAGAAAGAATTGTATGCTTCTTTAATTCTCATTCAAATCCTGCCTTCCTCAGGTCTCATAAAACACTACTACTTTCTTACTGCCCCTAGAGCAATGTTCTTCTAATTAGGGCATGTGAAAGAAAATACACTTGCTGTGAACAAAAATATTAAATAATTTAGTCATCTTTATTTAGAAATATCCTTTTGTCATTTATATTTTTGTGTATTTTATTGTGTATAAAATATTGCAGGTAATAGTGTATTTGATTTATTTTTAGAAATAAATACCTGCAAAGAGTGTGTGTTTTTAAAATTAATATAGGTTGCAATCATCCTAGGTAATTATTTAGTTTTCTATATATGTGTGTCCTGTCTGTAAACTGCTTGAGTACAGAGACCATTCTTTATGTCTTGTATGTCTAGGATGTAGGACACTGTGTATTGCATATATTATATGTTCAGTAAATGTTATGATGATGACTCCAGAAGTTCATCAATTGTTAAGAGGCCTCACTGAATTGAAGGGGAAAGAGTTTAAATATACTTATTAATACATTAAGATCATATTAGAAGTTAACACTTGGGTCCTGTTTAATAATTTTTTTTCCATAAAATAATTTGCTATGGCAGGGATAAATAGGTAAATATGGTGGGTAAACTCAGAGACAAACCAATGAACCAAATTAAAGAAAAGATGATAGAAAGAGGAGTTTCACAATATAATAATGCCTTTCATACCCAATAATCACATTTCTTTTCAAACAGGTACATCAAATCACTACACTCAAGAAAATTTTTCAAGAACAAAGAAAACATGGATGATTCAAAACTGTATGTAAAATCTAAAAGAAAAGATTATAAGGCTTCTGTCAATCCTTCTAGAATCCTAATAACTAAATCTCCAAAAGAAAGTTTTAAAAAATATTCACACAGTAGTTCCTTTTAAGGAAATGATCTTCATTAAGGCTACCAAACAGATAATCTGGATGCTTTAGTTAGATTATTAAACAATTACTTAATGTTCTACTTTTTCTAGATCAGAGGATGAATATTTTGATACAAAATCATGCGTAAGTACTGAATCTGAGGAAACAGACAAAAATAAAGAAGACAGTGATAATGAAGAGGAATTTTTTGATGCACTGGGAACTTTAGAAGAGGAGTCGCCTCCCAAAATTCCTGAAAAAGAAACTGCTCCACAGGAAATGGATGATACAGCATGTATGAGCTATTTCAAATTATTGCTTGGTTTCAAGACAAAGATAGACTAAACACCTAAATCTCAGGATTTCCCAAGTATAAACCATTTGAGAAATTGAGGAAAGTAATGTTCTAAGCTACAAACTAAAAGACTTTAAAATTGTATTTCTATCTTAAAAATGCCAATTAATTTTTCAAAATTTTAAATTTTAACTAGCAAACTGTGAAAGGAGATGACAAAGTCAGGATTTTCTAGTTCTTTTCTGAATCTGATGACAAATTTGCTATAGAGATGACCTTAACATAAGTTCCCTACCAACTATAAAAAAACCTATGTTCCATAAAGCATTAAATATTCAAAAAAATTTACAATCTTTTATTATTTCTCATTCATATGAATCTGTGAAAAAAGTCAGGTCCTTCAGTCACATAAAAACATCTTATTTTCCCCACCGTAATCTCATCCACATACTGTTTACAGAGAAGCAGAGTATAGGAGTTTCACTAAAAAGATAGTCAATTAAAAGGAATTTTTTAAAAGTGTGTTCTCTCTTAGTACAAGAGAAGTTTTCTATCTGAAATATGTCAATGAAGTATTTCTATGGGTAGAACTAGTTCTCCTATTGACCATCTATCAACAGAATTTTGACATTTGTTTTACTGCCCTTTATGTACAAATTCAATGATGTTTATATTGTAATAAAGTGGCAAAAACACAAAGCAAAACTTCATAGTAAAAATAAAAGGCTTGAAACTAATTCACTTAATTGTCTAAATCTTTTAAGTCTCAAAAATTATTGATCAAGAAATGCTCTTTCATAAAAAAAAGATATGGAAAAATAGTTATGAAAGAAAATATGTATTTTTAAGCCCCTGACTCTTATGGAATTTATTAATGCTAAAACATGGCATGAACATAGAATATAAAGCATATAATATCAATGAAAAAATATAAGGGATTTTATGTCAGAAAACCTTACCTGGAACTCCTAGTATTTTCAGTAGTTTGTTGTGTCTTTGAGCAAATCATTTCTCCTCTCTGTGGTTTAAGTTCTTTGCTGTTAAATGAAAAAAAAATAATAATATTGAATGAAGTCTAAATTTTTTTCAAACACTGGGATTCTATTAAATGGGAAGTTTAAGAAGTTTCAGGAAGACCTCAGATAAATGAATGCATGATTGACTAGAAGGGATTTTTTAAAATACTTTAAAGATGTTGGAGAGACGTTCTAATTTTTGGAGTATGATGTCACAGAAAGTAACTACTATATTTTCTCACAGAATATCTCTGCTGCCTCTGAGAGAGAGAAAATGGTAGGTGGAAAAGGCCAACATTGTGACTCAACACCATCATTTTTAGGTTATCAGAATATTTATTTTTAAATCTGAAGAAAATTTAATTGATGTGGATCACAATTTGGAAACCTATTACATTTCCCATTTGTGTGAAAATAAACTAAGATCAATTGGTGATTAGAAAAGTGAATCTTTTTTTCTTTAGAAGCAATGTGCCTCTAATGTTAAAATACCCGTATCATGATCAGAACCATCAGAAGAAAGAGATAAATGCACTGACCTAGCCATATTCTTGAATGCAATTCCAAACATAATTTTTCATATATTATCATTGATTTTATTCAAAATTTTTAATTTTATGCATAATATTGATTTTAGAAATAAAACTTGATTTTTGGTGATTACATCCATAAAAAAATAATAAGTCTAGTATCTCTTTCCTAGACCTAGATTCCATTTTTGGTGAATTACCTCCAAAGTCGGTCATTAAAATCAGTCTCCTCTTTGCTAAGCCTGTTTGTCCCCAAAGAAGAGCTAAATCCAAGTATTTTCTCAACAATGCAAAAGTAAGTATTTAGCATCTCATTTATACACTACCCAGCAAAATAGGATTTCCTAGTTACTGTACCTAGTATTATTTATGGCAGCAGCAACTGGCAAAAGCAAATGTGGGCCAGGTGTGATGGTTCATGTCTGTAATCTGAGAACTTTGAGAGGCCGAGGTAGGAGGTTTACTCGAGGCCAAAAGTTTGATACCATCCTGAGCAACATAGAGAGATCTCATCTCTACAAAAAATACAAAAATTAGCTGAGCATGGTGGTATGCACCTGTAGTCCCAGCTCCCTGGGAGGTTGAGAAAGGAGGATCACTTGAGTCCAGGAGTTTGAGATTTCAGTGAGCTATGATGATGACACTGCACTCTAGCCTGAGCAATACAATGAGACTGTATCTCAAAATTTAAAAAAGCCAATGTGATATAGCCTTACTTTATCCATTAGTCATTCCTGATATTCCTTGTGTGAAGCAAAACTGTTAATGTTGAATTATGCTTTTCTTTTGCCTTTTCAAGATATATTTCAGTGTTGAGAAGAAAAATAACCCAGTTATAAAGTAATACACAATGAAGAATTATAATTTTCACTGTGTGTATCCTGCCTATTTAAATCCTTAATGTGCTTAAATATCCCACACAATATCTGAAGGAGACAGTCAAATGAACAATCAACCCACATGAAGAATTGTACAGATTTTAAAACACCAAGTTAAGAATATGCAGTGCGGTTACTTCTCATTTCATTGAGAATTTCCTCTGCTTCTAACAGCCGTTTAACGAAATTACTCTGGAGTTTGTTTTTATGATCTGGTGGTGCCTAAGCTATAAAACTTTGTGCTTAAACATCCAGAGAGAGAGCCCTAAGATACAATGTGTTTATAAAGTCATGAAAGTATCTTAAAAGATAAAATATACAGGCTTTACAAATCACCAGTCATAGTAGCTTGTACGATGGGAAGAAAAACATGATGACACTAGTTTGGCTGCCCTAATACTGAATTTTTCACTCTTAGAAAAAAATGATGGTCATTGGATTAGTGCCAGATTGAAACTAAAAAAAATTAGAAGTTTTAATGCCCATCATTTTTTATTTAGTAGTTACAATTATAGTATTGAATACACATCATCATATTAGTCAATTGACAATTATGGACTGGTGAAAGCTAATTTAACCCAGAAGGACTCTTTGAAGCTCACTTCACGACACTTCTTTAGATTATTTGTAGTTTTGTTTTGGCTCTATATGGCCCAGGGTAGAGATCAGAACAAAAGTGCATTCGAGATTCAAATATATACACCAACTAAACTGATGCTTTAACTCTTGCACATTTAAAAATGAAAATGCAATGAACAAACCTGTGAAAATCTGAGTTAAAAATAACTAATATTAGTTATATCACTTTTTTATGCTTTTCCTAGAAAGTGATTGGTCATCTCCTTTACATTATATATTAGATAGCACTTTATTAAAATGCCTATATATCAAGGAATATATTTCATTGAAATATAGTCACTACAGAGTCTGTACCTACTGATGCCAAAAATCATTTGAAAAGAGAAAACTGTAGTAAATACATTAATTAGTTTGAAACAATAATAAAGAATTAATTTTATTTATCATTTCATTAGCAATGGTTCTGAAAAATAATAAAGCAGATTTTTTTCTTTATGTTTTGTAGACTGAACCATAGTGAAAGTCACCATCCTGCATCTTCAGTTAAGACAAAGGCATTTCTGCAAGGAAGTAAAACATGTTCCCTCAAACATCTTTTTGTTGTATTGTATTATTTAATTCAATGAAATGTTTTGAAAACACTAATTGGATTATATTATCAATGTCTTAATATATGTGTGCAGCTGTTTCTAGCACCATCTGTGTGCTTAGCACCTCAACTGAATTTATCTTCAGGTTTTATCATTAAAGTATAAAAAGCTTATTGAATCTTCGTACTTTGTACTTGTTCTGTTACTTATTCTAGATAGATAGCTTTAAAACACTAAGCAAAACAGTACAAATGCACATATAATATACCTATTTATTTTCTATGCATAATTTATGGGATATCTCTATCTTTATTAGCCTTTGAAAACATTAATGAAAACTGCAAAAGCAAATACTTGACATATTAGCGAATGATGGACAATAGAAAAACTAAAACCAAGATGTCTTCATGTATAGATATGGAGGAGGAAATACACTATAGAGGCAAGAATATTATAGTGGAAATAGAATATGGGGTCCTAGTCCCATCTCTCATCTTGGGAAAAGTTCCCTGTGCTTTCTGAATCTCTATTTTCTTATCTGTTTGAAAGTCAAGATAATGAAGGTTTTCCTAAACTTTCTTAGTTTATGGCAACTTAATGTCTTGGTAATTTTTTTTCACTGTACCCTTTGACCCAAAGAAATATCTAACATTACTGATTATCAAATAAGTCCAAACAACTCAATAAGTATCTATGCCTTAACAATTTAGTAGCTGAAATAACAATATGTGTGAATGGACAGAAAAATAAACACAATTACTTACTAATGGGATATGTGTACCTTTCAGATTCTGCACGACTTCTCAAACTTTGCAATCAGATTGCATACCATGATCTTCATTATCTATTCCACAATGATTTTCATACAGTACTTGCTTTTTATCACAATAAGCACTAAAAATCCTGCTTCTAATAATAAGATGTCATCAAAAGGAATGTAGTGATATTGAATGTTGACACTGTTAACTACTTCAATATTGCATATCACTCTTTCTCTTGAAAATTAAAATCATCCCACAACATCCCTGTGAGTTTTATGTGATGCTCCAGGGCCTTCAGTGCACTATTTGAGAACTACAGGGACAATGATATGTGTTACCTATTTCATAGCATCATCTCAAGGATCATGTAAACAATGGATGTGAAATGGCTTTGAAAATTGAAAAATACTACGTAGGTAAAAAGGATTTGTGTTACCTGGTAGGCATCCACACCCTATTCTTTAAGCATAGAAAATAATCACAAATATTAGAACACTGATGAGAAGGGGGAGAGGTCACTGACATTTTTATTTAATTTTATTCAAGTAAGCATCTTTGTGCATTAACACCACTGAATTCACATACTTTTGGACTAGAAAGTCCCCTACTGCCTTGTTTATAACTTGTGACACATTAATAGAAATGTCTTTTATAATTTTGTCTTAAGAGACGAATGAATGGATAGATATAGTACATTATGTTTTCCCTAAACTCGATTTGAAGGAATCTGTTGAGAGCTCCTATCCTCTCATCAGTGCCTCATACAATACTATTAATAGATATATAGTATAAACTCACTGTTGTTGATTTGATGAATGAATGATGCCTGTACGCCTCAAGACAAGGCTGGCAACCACTGTCCCACAGGTAGTTCACAAGCAGAAAGTATATTGAATAGCCATCAGGTACAATGTACTATATTAGATTCTTTGAGTATAGATTAGACTTTGTCCTTGTGTATCTTGTCAAATTGGAAGAATAATCACTAAAAGGAAATAGAATGATTATAAGCAATCTTTGTTCATCACCATTATAACCTATGTTAGAAAGCACATTAAAGTAATTCCTATCAAACTCAAACCAAAAACTTCCTTTATCTTTCCAGCCAAAAAATCTAGCAACTTAGTCTATTCTTGGCTCTGAGACCAACAAGTCCCGTGATCTTGAACAACTTGCTGTTTTGTATTTCAAGTTCTAAATCCGTAATATGTGAATAATTCTATTTGCGTCTTCTCTCTTATTTCTGATTAATCTTTTGATATTAAATAGAAATTGGCTTCTAGGAGCAACAAATTCCTTAAGAAAAATGTCATTCAACTAGGAAATTCTATAGTTAAGCCCCATGCTGAATTAAGAGCAGCAGGAATAGTGACAAGAACATAATGTCACTGTCATCATCACCATGAGTAAGTATAAAGTTACTGTTTTTCAAGAAGATGCAACATTTAAATTAACAGCAGAAGTATATCGGTCTTCATGAAGTTATGAACAGATATACGTTGCTTTCTCATATCGTGTCCCTCCTCACCCTTATCTCCATATCCTTGAGCCAACTTTAAAAATATCTAACCAAAATTCACCCACTTCAAAGGTATCAATCACATAGTTGCAAATATAACTACATACACGTACACATATACATATTTAGGCTTTTGCTCAATTTGTCTCAGGGAATTTCTAACTATCACATAGGTAGACAGATTCTTTAACATTTTTCCTTAACCTCTAAAAAGGTCACTGTCTTTATATTTATTACACTGGTGAGACAGTTTAATACAGAGAATGGAACACAGGCTTCGGAGCCAGACAGTTTAGGTAATACCTCCCAGCTCTACTCTTTACTTCTTGTGTGACCTTGGTCAAGTTGCTTATCTGAGTTTAGTTTCCTTATAAGTAAAATTAGAAAACTAAGACCCCTTTCATAGGTTCACTGAAAGAATCAAAGGAAACGATATAAAGTTTCCTAGTACAGTGCTTAACAAAAGATATATATTTGATAAATTGAACTATTATTACTTATGATTCAAAAAGTATCAGAACCCTTATTGTGCTTATGAAGAATTAGAAGAGTCAATATTATACTCCCATTTCAAGTAAAAAGAAAGTCTTGAGGTTTTTTTCTATTACTTTTTTATTGATACAAAATAATGTTACATATTTCTAAAGTACATGTCATATTTTGATATATTTTGAAGTGTAGTGATCAAATCAGGGTATTTAATATATTCTTCACATCAAACATTTTTTACTTCTTTGTGTGTGGAACATTCCCAATCTTTTTTCTAGCTATTTTTAAATATTCAGTAAATTATTAACTATGTTCAACCTACTGTGCTATTTAACACTAGAGCTTATTTCTCCTAACTGTATATTTTTTACCCATTAACCAACCTCTTTTCACCCAACTCCCCACTACACTTCATAGCCTCTTGTAACCACTATTCAATTCTCTGCCTCCATGAGATCAACTTTTTGACCACTCACAGATGAGTGAAAATGTGTGATATTTGTCTTTCTGTGGTTGGCTAACTTCACTTAACATATGAACTCCAGTTCCATCCATGTTGCTGTAAATGACAGAATTTCCTTCTTTTTCATGGCTATAAAAATATTCCATTTTGTATATGTAGCATAATGTCTTTATTAATTAATACATTGATGGACACTTAAATTGATTCCACATCATGACAATTGTGAATAAACATGGGAGGACAAATATCTCCTCAATATAAAGATTTTCTTTCATTTGGATCTACGTACCCAGCAGTGTGACTGCTGGATCATATGCCAGTTACATTGTCAGGTTTCTCTAAGAAAATTTATTTTATTTTTTTAATTAAGGATATTATGGGGGTACAAATATTTTGTTACATGAAATACATTTGCCTAGCTCAAGCCAGGGCCACAAGCGTGTCTTTCCCCCTTACAGTGTGCCCCATCTCCATTAACTATGGGTTTACTCATCCCACACACTCTAACCCCAAACCCTCCACCCCCTCTTCCTGACCGGCACCCAGAGAGTATTACTACCATGTGAGCACCTTAGTATTGATCAGTTACTATCAGTTTGATGTCGCGTACATGTGGAGCATGTTTTTCATCCTCACCTTGTGATGCCTCACTTCTAAGGATGTACTCAATCTGTATCTAGGATAATATAAGAGGTGCTACATCACCATTGTTTTTTGTAGTTGAGTAGTATTACATAGTATACATATACCATCTTTTATTAATCCACTCAGGTATTGATGGGCACTTGGGTTGTTTCCATATCTTTGCAATTGTAAATTGTGCTGCCATAAATACTCGGGTGCAGATATCTTTATTATAGAATGTCTTTTTTACCTTTGGATAGATGCCTAGTAGTAGGATTGCTGGACCAAAAGGTATTTTTATTTTTAGCTCTTTGATGTATCTCCAAATTACTTTCCACAGGGGTTGTGCTAGTTTGCAGTCCTACGAGCAGTGTAAGAGTGTTCCAATCTCTCCACATCCACGCCAGAATTTGTTAACTGGGGACTTTTTGATAGAGGCCATTCTCACTGGAGTTAGGTTATATATCTCATTGTAGTTATGATTTGCATTTCACTAATGATGTTGACCACGTTTTTATATGTTTGCTGGCCATTAGTCTGTCTTCTTTTGAAGTTTCTGTCATGTCCTTTGCCCATTTATTCATGGAGTTGTTTGATTTTTTTCTTGTTGATTTTCTTAAGTTCTATATAAATTCTTGTTTTCAGCCCTTTATCAGATGTGTAGAAAGCAAATATTTTCTCCCATTCTGTAGGTTGTCTATTTGTTCTCAAGACAGTTTCCTTGGCTATGCAGAAGCTTTTTTTCTCTCTTTTATTTCATTATATTATGGTACAGATATTGTTAGGGTTACATATATTGCCCCTGCCACCCCTCCCCCCTGCTGTGCCAGAGCTTCAAGCGTGTCCAACCCCCAGGTGGTGTGCACACACCACACCCATTATGTAAGTATATACCCTTCCCCCCTTCCCCCCCACCTGCTCACCACCCAATAAAAGTTTTTGTGTTTTTCTTTTTTTTTTTTTTTTTTTTTTTTGGCATTTTGGTTACCTTGTATATCTTTGCCTCTCCCTAAGAAGGGTTAGGGACATTCCCTTGCCCCAAAAATGCTTGCCACATCCCTAGGATGTGGGTATCTCCCCCTGAATCCCTGGTGAGTACTACCATCATTTGAGCACCATAGTTTTAATCTGTCAGTACAAATTTGATGGCGAGTAGATGTGGAGCACATTTTCCTTGTCTTGTGTGTTGCCTCACTTTGGATAACATGCTTAAGCTTAATCCAGAATTGCATAAACGGTGCTAGCTTACTGTCATTTCTTAGAATTGAGTAATATTCCATTGTAAGCATATACCAAATTTTAATTATCCACTCCTGAACTGATGGGCACTTGAGTTGTTTCCATGACCTTGCAATAGTGAATTGTGCTTTGATAAACATTCGGGTACAGATATCTTTATAATAGAATATCTTGTGCTCTTTTGGGTAGATACCTAATGATGCTATTGTAGGGTCAAATGGTATTTCTATATATAGCTGTTTGAGGTATGTCCAAATTCTTTTCCACAAAGGTTGTGCTAATTTTCAGTCCCACCAGCAGTGTAAGAGTGTTCCTGTCTCTTCACATCCTAGCCAGCATTTGTTGTTTTGGGATTTCTTGATATAGGCCATTCTCACTGGGGTTAGGTAGTATCTCATTGTGGTTTTGACATGGATTTCTGTGATGATTAGAGATGTTGAGCATTTTTTTATATGTTTGCAAGCCATTATTCTCTCTTCTTTGGAGCAGTTTCGGTTCATTTCCATTGCTCATTTCTTGATGGGCTTGTTTGATCTTTTCTTGTTAATTCTTTTAAGTTGTAGGTAGATTCCTGTTATTAGACCTTTGTCAGAAGCGTAGAGAGCTAACATTTTCTCCCATTCTGTGGGTTGTCTATTTGCTCTAATGACATTTTATTTGGCTGTGCAGAAACTTTTTAATTTGATCATGTCCCATTTGTTAATTTTGCTGCTGTGGCAATTGCCTCGGGGGTCTTCCTCAAAAATTATTTGCCTAGAAAAATGTCTGATAGGGTTTTCCCATGCTTTTTAATTTGACCAGGTCCCATTTGTTTATTTTTATTGCTGCTGTGATTGCTTTGGGAGTCTTCATAAATTCTTTGACTAGGCCGATATCTAACAGTCTTCCCCACATTTTCTTCCAGAATTCTTAAGGTTTCGTGCCTTAGGCTTAAGTCTGTTATACAATGTGAGTTGATTTTTGTGTGAGTTGAGAGGTAAGATGTGGGGATCCAGTTTCAAACTTCTGCATGTGGATATCCAGTTAAAATCTTCACACTATTTCGTATCAGGGTTGCACTCATTTCCACTCCCACCAGCAGTGTAGGCACATTTTCCTTTTTCTGCATCCTCACCAGCATCTGCTATTTTTGTCATTTTTATAATAGCTATTTTAATTGAAATGAAAAGACATCTCATTGTAGTTTTCATTTGCATCTCCCTGATGATTAGTGATGTTGAGCATTTTTTTCATATACCTGTTGGCCATATGTGTATGTCTTATTTTGGGAAATACTGATTCAGCTCCTTTGCCCTTTTAATCAAATTATTTGTAATTTTTATTTTAAATTGTTTAAGTTCTTTAAATATTCTATTATTAATCCTTTCTCAGAAAGATTCTTTGCAAATTTCTCTACCATTATATAGGTTGTTGCTTCACTCTGATGATGGTTTTGTGTTTTTGTTTTGCCATGCAGAAGCTTTTTAGCTTAATGTTATCCCATTTGTCTATTTTTGCTCTATTTTGTGTCCATCGTTCTTTTGGTAGATGGTGCCACCTGAGTAATCCCATAAGACAGTTTTCTGTGAAAGGTGTGGACAAAGCTTCAATATGTAGGCTCAGTGTACTCAGATGTGGGCAAAGCCCCTCAAGACGTACAGCAGAGCAGAATGTGGGAAGAGAAGATGGTGGGCCATGGGCTGGGTCCACTTTCCCCACACCTCCTCTTTCAGGTTGATTCTATAGTTTGTTTCTATAGGTTGTTTCTTCACTGTGTGGATTGTTTTGTCTTGTTTTACTGTGCAGAAGCTTTTCAGCTTAATATAATCCCATTTGTCTATTTTTGCTTCATTGCTTCTACTTTTGAGGTCTTCTCATGCAAAAAAATCTTTTCCCATACCAATGTTCAGAGAGTTTTCCCTAATTTTTTTTCTACTAGTTTCATAGTTTCATGTCTTACATTTAAATATTTAATCAATTTTCATTTGATTTTTGGATATGTTGACTGAAATGGGTCTACTTTCACTCTTCTGCTTATGAATATCCAGTTTTCCTAGCACCATTTAATGAAGAGGGTGCCCTTTCCCAGTGAGGGTTCTTGATGCTTTTATCAGAAATTAATTGTCGAGAGAAAAAAATGGAGAAGGAAAAGTAACCCCCTGGATTCCTGCTCCCAGAGAAGGAGACATCATTCTTGGTCTCCTACATGTGAGAGGATCTCCCCCCCTACAAGGACAGCATCGAGTATCCGCAGATGTTCAGCTCAGGACTCTCAAAAAAGGGGAAAAAAAATGAGGTTATCGGGAGATAAGATCACATTCTCTGGATAGTGCAAAACAAAAATAGGGTGTGTGGAAGGGTGCCTGCCCACCGGGCCAGGGAGTGAAGAGAGATCAGACCCACAGGAGAACTCATGCTTCCCCATCGACCTCCACACCCACCCAGCCAGGGGCCTGTCTGAAATTGGTGTGAAATCACGGCAGGAGAAGAGGGTGCTGGAGAGTGCAGTCATTAGTGGAAAGCACCTTGAACTCCCCTGAGCCCCATGATAGGATGGCTCCAAGACGGGAGGAAACTGAACTGAGCTGTTAGGAGAGCCAGTTAGATATCTTGCCTCTGGTAATGAGTTGGACCAGCCCTACAGTGCTGTTCACTAAGTCAGGGACTCTAAGCTGTAACTGCCTCAGGGGAATTAGACTGAATAGAGTGGGCCAGTAAGAGCGAGGGTTATGGCTGAACAGGCGGTCAGAAAGGTGGCATAGAGGAGGCAACAGGGCGTCCTGATGATCCAGACCCCCAACCCAGCACCTGCCACCTCCTAAGCAGTCGCCACCAGTGCTGGTGCCCTGCGAGTGGGCAAATGGTCGACATTGAGGGGTTCCACAGCCCGGCCTCTGTGGTGCGATACAGTGCAGTGGGCAGGTCCCCTCCCCTAGCCTAGAGACTCTCCTAGCAAATTCCGCCCCTACACAATCTACGAGTGGCTGGCCAGGCCTGGTATGATCAATGAACTACTGAGAAGACTAACTGCCAAAGGAAGTTACAGCCACTAGGGCACTGGGGTACAGGGCAGACTGGGGAGCTACCTCCTCCCCCTAGCCAGTATCTTTCTTGCCAAAAGTGGTAGGCTCCACCCCTGGAGGTAGGGTGAGACAAGAAAAGCCACTCTCCCCCAGATCTAGGGAAAAATCTCTGGGTGCCTGTGTGCAGTCCTTAAGCGAGCAGTATAAAAGACTTTGCTTCCCAGAACAGATTAGGTCACCCAGTTGATCAAAACGCTGGGGCTGGAACTCCTCCCCTGGTTAGTGGCCAACAGTCAGGACTATGGTTAAGGAACAAATCCCCCCAGCAAGTCACCACACTAGGCTCCACAAGTAACCTCTGCCATCAGGGGTACATTCCAAGTGTGGTGGAAGAGCTCTCCCAGTGGCTGATCAAGACACTACAGAAGAGAAGATCCCTGGTCAGCATAGGAAATAACAACAGCTGATCCAAATAGGGAAAGCTCAGTGCAAGAATTCAAGAACCTCAACGTACCAAACTGAAAACACTCCCCCTAAGAGATACACAAGCTCTCAAGAAATGGAGACTGAAAAAACCCAAAACACTAAAATGACAGAAAAATAATTCCAAAATTGGATTTTAAGAAACCTCAATGATATGCAAGAAAAAATGGATAACCAACACAAAGAAACTACAAACAAAATATAGGACCTGGAACAAAGATTCACTAAGGAAATCGAGATCTTAAAGAAAAATAATTCCGACCTCCTGGAAATGAGGAATCTAGTCAGGGAAATACAAAACACAGTGGAAAGCCTCAAAAATTGGGTGGACCAAACAGAAGAAAGAATCTCAGAGATTGACGACAACTCCTTCAAATCAAATTAAGTTAATCACAGAGTTAGAGCAGGAGAATAAGAGACATGAGCAAACCTTACAAGAATTGTGAGATTATACAAGAAATATAACCTGCAGCTTCACTGGATTCCAGTGAAGGATGAAGAAAAAAATGAACTGTTGGATAAGCTATCTGAAGAAATAATTGAGGAAAATTTCCCAGGTCTAGTCAATAACTTAGAATTAGAAATACAAGAGGCCAAAAGGAGTCCTGGGAGATATAATGCAAACAGGAAAACACAACAACATGTAATGATCAGACTGACCAAAATATCAACAAAAGAGACCCTCCTATAAGCTGTAAGGTGAAAGAAGCAAGTTACATATAAAGGAAAACCGATCAGGATAACGACAGATTTCTCAACTGGAACAATACAAGCAAGGAAGACTGGGGCCACATTCTTACTCTTTTGAAACAAAATAATGTTCACCCTAGAATCTTGTACTCTGCAAAACTAAGCTTTATGTAAAAAGGAGAAATCAAGACATTCTCAGATTAGCAAAGTCTCAGAGAATTCACCAAGACAAGATCAGCCTGACAAGAAGTACTCAAAACACTGTAACACACGGAAAAGCATAATAAATACTCATAAACATAAAAAGAACCAAAACCTAAAGATTATCGGCCAGATATTACAATAGCTCAAGAGAGAATTCAAAGCAACAACATCCAACCCAACAAAATGAACAGTAATCTGCCTCACCTATCAGTTCTCTCAATAAATGTGAATAGGTTAACTCTCTACTCAAGAGACATAGGTTGGCTGAATGGATAAGAAAATACAAGCGAAGTATCTGCTGTCTTCAGGAAACACATCTAACCTATAAGGATGTATATAGACTAAAAGTAAAGGTGTGGAGATCAGTATTTCAAGGAAGCAGAAGCCAAAAGAAGGCTGGCATAGAGGTTCTAATCGCAGATGATTTAGTTTTTAAACAAACAAAAGTAGTGAAAGAAGAAGAGGGTCATTATATAATGGTGAAGGGAACAGTTCAACAAGAAGAGATAACAATCATAAATATATATGCACCCAACTTAGGTGCACCCAGATTCATAAAGCAAACCTTACTGGATCTAAGCAAATTGATTAACAGAAACTCCATAATTACCAGAAATTTCAACACCCCACCGACTGCACAGAACAGATCCTCCAAACAGAAAATTAATAAAGAAATAATGGACTTAAACAAAACTCTAGAACAATTGGGTCTGACTGACATTTACAGGACATTCTACCAAAAGTCCACTGAATATATGTTCTTCTCATCAGCTCACAGGATATTCTTTAAGATTGACCATACCCTAGGATACAATGTAGGCCTCAAGAAATTAAAAAAAAATAGAAATCATACCATGTATCTTCTCAAATCACAGTGGAATAAAAGTAGAAATAAACCCTAACAGAAACTCACATTTCTACACAAAATTGTGGAAATTAAAAAACCTTCTACTAAATGATTACTTCATGAATGAAGAAATAAAGATGAAAATAAAAAAATTCTTTGAACAAAATGACAATGGAGAGAAAAGTTATCAAGTCCTTGGGACACAGATAAAGCAGTACTTAGAGGAAAGTTTATTTCCATAAATGCCTATAACCAAAAGTCAAAAAGATCACAAATAGGCAATTTAATGAAATGACTCAAAGAGCTGGAAAACAAGAACAGACCAACACCAAACCCATCAGAAGAAGTGAAATTAACAATATCAAATCAGAACTAAATGAAATTGACAACAGGGAAGCTATACAGAAGATTAAGAAAACAAAAAGTTGGTTCCTTGAAAAATTAAACAAAATGGACACACTTTTGACTAGGCTAACAAAAAGCAGAAAAGAAAAATCTCTAATAAGCTCCATCAGGAACAAAAAAAGGAGATATCAAAACTGATTTTAAGGAGATACAAGATATAATTTACAAATACTACAAAAACCTTTATGCACACAAACTGGAAAATGTGGAGGAAATGGACAAATTTCTAGAAACACACAGCCTCCCTAGGCTCAACAAGGACGAAATAGAATTCCTGAACAGACCAATCTCAAGAGCTGAAATAGAAACAGCAATTAAAAATCTCCCTAAAAAGAAAAGTCCTGGCCCAGATGGTTTTACACCCGAATATTTCAACACTTACAAAGAAGAATCGGTGCCTATCTTGCAGAAATTATTCTACAAAATTGGAAGAATGGAAACCTCTTCGACACCTTTTATGAAGTGAACATTACTCTGAAACCAAAACCATGAAAGGATGCAATAAAAAAAGGAAACTACAGAACAATATCCCTTATGATTACAGATGCAAAAATTTTCAAGAAAATGCTAGCTAACCAAATCCATATGCTTATCAAAAAAACTAATCCATCACAACCAAGCAGGCTTCATCCCAGGGAAGTAGAGTTGGTTCAACATACATAAATCTATAAATGTAATTCACCACATAAATAGAAGCAAAAACGAAGACCACATGATTCTTTCAATAGATGCAAAAAAGCATTTGACAAAATTCAGCACCCTTTCATGATAAGAACACTTAAGAAAATAGGCATAGAAGGGACATACCTAAAAATGATACAAGCCAAATACGATAGACCCATAGCCAACATCATACTGAATAGGGAAAAATTGAAATCATTCCTACTTACAACTGGAATCAGGGAAGGCTGTCCACTATCTCCACTTCTATGCAACATAGTGCTGAAAGTCCTGGCTATAGCAATCAGATAGGAAAGCAGAATTAAATGTATGCAAATTGGGGCAGAAGAGATCAAATTTTCACTGTTTGCTGATGATATGATATTATATTTAGAAAATCTCAAAGATTCAACCAAGAAACACCTGGAATTGATAAATGAATTTAGAAAGTCTCAGGATAAAAAATCAATACACAGAAATCAGAGGCATTCATATACACCAACAACAATCGAATTGAGATCCAAATCAAAAGCTCAATACCCTTCACAATAGCAACTAATAAAATAAAGTACCCAGGAATATACTTAACCAAGGATGTAAAAGACCTGTACAGGGAGAACTATGAAACACTGAGGAAAGAAATAACAGTGGATGTCAACAGATGGAAATCCATACCACACTTGTGGGTTGGCAGACTCAACATAGTTAAAATGTCTATAGTACCCAAACTGATAAACAGATTAAATGCAGTACCTATTAAAATCCCATCATCATTCTTCACAGATATTGAAAAAAATAATTTTATGCTTCGTTTGGAAATAGAGAAGACTCCACATATCAAAAGCAATTGTAGGCAATAAAATCAAAATGGGAGGCATTAATATGCCAGATATCAAACTATGCTACAAAGCTGTATTAATTAAATCAATCTGGTATTGGCACAAAAATAGGAATATTGACCAGTGGAACAGATCTGAGAACCCTGATATAAAACCATCCTCAGATAGCCATTTAATCTTTGACAAAGCAGACAAAAACATACACTGGGGAAAAGAAACCCTTTTCAATAAATGGTGTTGGGTAAACTGGATAGCCACATGTAGAAGGCTGAAGCAGGATCCACACATTTCACCCATTACAAAAATCAACTCACGCTGGATAACAGACTTAAACCTAAGGTATGAAACTATTAGAATTCTAGAGGAAAATGTTGGAAACACTCACCTAGACATCAGCCTAGGCAAAGAATTCATGAAGAAGACCCCAAAGGCAATCAGAGCAGCAACAAAAATAAATAAATGGGACATGATCAAACTAAAAAGCTCCTGCATAGCCAAATAAATAGTCATGAAAATAAACAGACAACCTACAGAATGGAAGAAAATTTTCAAATCTACACATCTGATAAGGGGCTGATAACTAGAATCTACTTAGAACTCATGAAAACCAGCAAGAAAAAATCAAACAACCCTATCAAAAAGAGGGCAAAGGACATGAACAGAAACTTTTCTAAAGAAGACATAATAAGGGCTAATAAACATAGGAAAAATGTTCATCATCTCTAATCATCAGGGTAATGCAAATCGAAACTACAATGAGATATCATGTATTTCGAGTAATAATGGCCTTTATCAAAACGTCCCAAAACAATAGATGTTGGTGTGGATGCGGAGAGATAGGAACACTCCTACACTGCTGGTGGGACTGCAAACTAGTTCAACCTCTATGGAAAGCAATATGGAGTTACATTAAAGCGATACAAGTGGATCTACCATTTGATCCAGCAATCCATTACTGGGCATCTACCCAAAAGATCCAGTGACACTCTACAAAAAAAGACACCTGCACTTGAATTTTTATAGCAGCACAATTAATAATTGCAAAGCTGTGGAAACAACCCAAGTGCCCATTAATTCATGAGTGAATTAACAAAATGTGGTATATGTATACCATGGAGTACTATTCAGCTCTAAGAAACAATGGTGATATATCACATCTAAAATTTTCTGGATAGAGCTGGAACCCATACTACTAAGTGAAGTATCCCAAGAATGGAAAAACAAGCACCATATATACTCACCAGCAAACTGGTATTAACTGAGCAGCATCTAAGTGGACACATAGGAACTATATTAATTGAGTATAGGGCAGGTGGGAGGGGGTAGAGGTTGCGGGTATATACATACATAATGAGTGAGATGTGCACCCTCTGGGAGATGGTCAAGCTTGAAGCTCAGACTTGTGGGCGGATGGGGGGCAAGGGCAGTATTTGAAACTTTAAAATTTGCACCCCTATAATATCCTGAAATAAAAAAAAGAAATGAGTTGTCTATAAATGTGTGAATTTATTCTGGTATTCTCTATTTTGTTTCATGGTCTATGTGTCTGTTTTGTGCCTATACTATGCTGATTTGGTTAGTATAGCTTCATAGTACATTCAGAAGTCAGGTAGTACAAGGCCTCCAATTTTGTTATTGTTACTCAGGATAGCATTTTCTATCCAGGGTCTTTTGTGTTTCCATACAAATTTTAGTATTCTTCTTCTATTTCTGTGAAGACTGTCATTGGTATTTTGATAGGAGTTCCATTGAATCTGTAGATTGCTTTAGGTAGTATGGCATTTTAACAGTATTAATTTTTCCAATCCACGACCTTGGGTTGTCTTTCCGTATTTTCATATAATCTTCAGTTTCTTTTATATGCATGTTATAGTTTTCATTGTAGAGATCATTCACTTATTTGGTTAAATTTATTCCTATGTGTTTTATTTTTGAAAGTATTTTAAATAAGATCACTTTATTTAAATATTTTCCAGATTTTTCTATGTTAGTATACAAAAATGTTATGAATTTTTGTATGTCAGTTTGGTGTCTTAAAACTTTACTGAAGTTATCAGTTCTAACAGTTTTTTGGGGAGATTTTAAGTTTTTCTGAATGTAAGACCATGCTGTTCATGAACAATGATAATTGAACTTGTGCCTTTCCAATTTGGATGCATATACTTCTTCCTCTTGATTAATTACTCTGGTTAGGATTTCTGGTATTATATAGGATAAAAGTGTTGAAAGCAAGCATCCATGTCTTATTCCAGATCTCAGAGGAAGGGCTTTCAATTTCTTCCCTTTTCAATATAATATTGGCTGTGGACTTGTCATATAAGATATATGGCCATTATATTTTAAGGTGTATTATTTTTATATCTAGAAGTTTGAGTGCTTTTATCTTTAAAGGATGTTGAATGTTTTAAATTTTTTCCAGCATCTATTGAAATTATTATATGTTTTTTTATTTGATTATGTTGATGTGATTTATCATGATTATCGATCTGTGTATGGTGATCCATTCTTGCATCCCTAGGATTAATCCCTCATGATCATGGTAAATGATATATATTTTTTTATTTCATTATATTATGGAGGTACAAATATTGTTAGGGTTACAAATATTGCCCCTGCCCCCTTCCCTACCCCCATGTGTCCAATCCCCGGTGGTGTGCATCACACACGTTATGGAAAAATACACCCCTTTCCTCCTTCCCCCTACCACCTGCCCACCACCCAATAAAAAGTGGGTTTTTTTTTGACATTTTGGTTACATTGTATATCTTTGCCTCTCCCTAAGAAGGGTTAGAGTTATGCCCTTCCCCTCCAAAATACTCGCCACCTCCCTAAGATTGGGGTCCCCCCCCGAATCCCTGGTGAGCGTTGCCACCATTTGAAAACCATAGTTTTAATCAGTCAGTACCAACTTGATGGCGAGTAGATGTAGAGCCCATTTTCCATGTCTTGTGTCGCCTCACTTTGGATAATGGGCTTAAGCTTAATCCAGGATAGCTTAAACGGTGCTAGCTCACTGTCATTTCTTAGGATTGAGTAATATTTCACTGTGAGGATATACCACATTTTAATTATCCGCTCATGAATTGATGGGCTCTTGGGTTGTTTCCATGACCGTGCAATAGTGAATTGTGCTGCTATAAAAACATTCGGGTGCAGATGTCTTTATAATAGAATGTCTTATGCTCTTTGGGGTAGATGCCTAACAATGCTATTGCAGGGTCGAATGGTATTTCTATTTCTAGCTGTTTGAGGTATCTCCAAATTCTTTTCCACAAAGGTTGCACTAATTTGCAGTCCCACCAGCAGTGTAGGAGTGTTCCTGTCTCTCCGCGTCCTCACCAGCATTTGTTGTTTGGGGATTTCTTGATATAGGCCATTCTTACTGGGGTTAGGTGGTATATCATTGTGGTTTTGATTTGCATTTCTCTAATAATTAGAGAAGTTGAGCATTTATTTATATGGTAAATGATATTTTTAATGTGTTGTTGAATTTGGTTGGCTAGTGTTTTCTTGAGGATTTTGCATGTAAGTTGATCAGAGACATTGAACTGTAGTTGTTTGTTTGTTTGTTTGTTTGTTTGTTTTTGTCTGTGTCCTTGTCTGATTTTATTATCAAAGTCAAGCTAGACTCATAGACTGAATTTGGAAATATTCATTCTTTCCAATTTTTTTGGAATAGTTTCAGTAGAGTAGATATTAGGACTTCTTTTAATGTTTGGTAAAATTCAGCAGTGAAGTGATCATGCCCTGAGCTTTTCTTTGATTGGAGACTTTTTATTACTGTTGAACCTTGTTGCTCATTATTATTCTGTTCATATTTTCTATTTCTTCATAATTCAATTTTAGCAGATTTTATGTATTCAGAAATTTATCTATTCCTTCTAGGGTTTCCAATTTATTGCTTCATAAGGGACACTAATGATCATTTTTGGTATCAGTAGTAATGTCTCTATCTTTGTCTCTGATTATATTGGGGTCTTCTCTGTTTTATCTTAGTAAATCTAGGTAAGGTTTGTCAATTTTGTTTATTTTTTAAGCAACAACTTTTCATTTTATAATACTTTTTGCATTTTATTAATATTTTCAGTCTTAATTTGACTTATTTCTGCTCTGACTTTTATTATTTTTAAATAACTTTTATTTTATTTCAAAGTATTAATTACATACAACCATTTTTGTTACATGGATATCTTTTATAAAACTTAAGTTGGCAGGGCTTTCAGTTTTCCCCTAACCTGAATAGTTTTCATTGTACCTAATAAATAGATCTTTATCCCTCCCCTCCAGTCTCCCCTGCCCCTTCTTCATTAACTATGACATTTTCCATTTATCTGTGCCCATCAATAATTTCCCAATTATTTCAGAGTATGTGTGGTGTTTGTTTTTACATTTCAAAGATACTTCACTTAGGATAATTGTCTCCAGTTTCATCCAAGTGGTGCAAAATACATCATTTTTTTTATGGCTGTTACTTCATGCTGTATATATACACACCACATTTTGTTAATCCATTCATGAATAGATAAACATATTGCTTGATTCCACATCTTGGCGATTGTGAATTGTGCTACAATAAACACTCAAATTCAGGTATCTATTGGATAAAATAACTTCTTTTCCTTGGGGTATATACCCAGTAGAGGGATTTCTGGGACAAATGACAAGTCTACTTATTTCTTTGAGGAATCTCCATACTGTTCTCCATAGAGGTTATACTAATTTGCAGTCTCATCAAGAGTGTATAAGCATTCCTTTCTCTCTGCATGGACATCAGCATCTATTTTTTATTGTTGTTTGTTTGACTTTTTTAATGCTCATTCTGACTTTGGTAAGGTGATATCGCATTGTGGTTCTAATTTGCACTTCCCTGATGAGTAGATATGTTGAGCATTTGTTCATTTATTTTTTGTCTATTTGTCTATATTATTTTCAAAATTTCTATTCACATTGTTTATCTACCACTGAATGGTGTTCTTTTTTTCTGGCCAATTGTTTTACTTTGTAGATGCTGAATATTACTGGTTTGTAGGAAGTAAAGTTTGTGAGTATGTTCTCTCATTATTTAGGGTGATTATTTACTTTGTTAAGTCCCTTGGTATGCAGGACCTTTGTAAATTTAATTAAGTCCTATTTCTTTCTTTTTATTGTTGCTATATTTGCATTGGAGCCTTAGTCATTAATTCTTTGTCTAGACTGATGTTCAAAAAAGTTTTTCCACATTTTCTTCTACAATATTTATGGTTCCCTGACTTATATTTATCATTTATGTCTTTTTTTATTACCTCATATTATGTGGGTACAAATATTGTTAGGGTTACATATCTTGCCCCTGCCCCCCCTCCCCACTCCGCTATGCCAGAACTTCAAGTGTGCCCAGCCTCCAAGTGGTGTGCACTACACCCACCATGTAAGTGCATACCCTTCCCCTCTTCCCCCCTTCCACCTGTCAACCTCCCAATAACAGATTTTTTTTAGACATTTTGGTTACACTGTGTATCTTTGCCTTTCTCTGAAAAGGGATAGAGGTAATCCCTTTTCCCCCCACACACACACACAATGCTCACCACATCCTTAAGATGTGGGTCTCCCCCACCAAATCCCTGTTGGACACTACCATTTTTTTAGCACCATAGTTTTAGTCTGTCAGAACCAATTTGATGAAGAGTAGATGTGTAGCTCATTTTCCAGGTCTTGTCTCGTCACGCTCTGTATTATGGGCTTAAGCCTCATCCAGGATAGCATAAACAGTGCTAGCTCACTATGCTTTCTTAGGATTGAGTAATATTCCATTGTGAGCATATACCACATATTAGTTATCCACTCATGAAATGGCGGACACTTTGGTAGTTTCCATGACCGTGGAATAGTGAATTGTGCTGCCATGAACATTCAGGTGCAGATGTCTTTATAATAGAGTCACTTATGATCTTTTGGGTAGATGCCCAACAATTCTATTGCGGGGTGGAATGGTATTTCTATTTCTAGTTGTTTGAGGTATCTCCAAATTCTTTTCCACAAAGGTTGCACTAATTTGCAGTCCCACCAGCAGTGTAGGAGTGTTCCTGTCTCTCTGCATCCTCATCAGCATTTGTTGTTTTGGGATTTCTTGATACAGGCCATTCTCATTAGGGTTAGGTGGTTTCTCATTGTGGTTTTCATTTGCATTTCTCTAATGATTAGAGATGTTGAACTTTTTTTTATATGTTTGCAGGTCATTATTGTGTCTTCTTTGGAGAAGTTCCTGTTCATTTCCATTGCCCATTTCTTGATGATGTTGTTTGATTTTTTCTTGTTTATTCTTTTAAGTTCTATATAGATTCTTGTTATTAGACCTTTATCTGAAGTGTAGAGAGCGAATATTTTCTCCCACTCTGTGGGTTGTCTATTTGCTCTAATGATCATTTCCTTGACAGTGCAGAAAGTTTTTAATTTGATCATATCCCATTTGTTTATTTTTGCTGTGGCGGTGATTGCCTTGGGGGTCTTCCTCATAAATTCTTTGCCTAGACCAATATCTGATAGTGTTTTCCCAACATCTTCTTCTAGGATTCTTAATGTTTCATTCCTTAGGTTTAGGTCCGTTTTCTATCTTGAGTGAATTTTTTGTGAGAGGTGAGAGGTTGGGATCTTGATTCGCTCTCCTGCATGTTGCTAACCAGTTTTCCCAGCACCATTTCTTTAAGAGAGAATCTTTTCCCCATAGTATATTTTTGTCTACTTTATCGAAGATTAGGTTACCGAATACAGATGGTTTGACCTCTGGAATCTCAGATCTTTTCCAGGTTTCGATATTTCTCTTCTTGTGCCAGTACCAGGGAGATTTTACTATTATTGGGTTATAGTATAACTTGAAGTCAGGAAGACTGATCCCTCCCAGTTTTTTTCTTTTTACTTAAGATTGCTTTGTCTATACGTGGTTTTCTCTGGTTCCATACAATTCGAATAATTATTTTTTCTAGATCTGTAAAGAATACTGGTGGTATTTTGATGGGGATTGCATTGATTCTGTAGATCACATTAGGTAATATTGACATTTTAACAATATTGATTCTACCAAGCCATGAGCATGGTAGATTTTTCCATCTGTTTAAATCATCTGCAATTTCTTTTTTTAGCGTTTTGTAGTTCTCCTTGTATAAATCTTTTGTATCTCTTGTTAAATATACTCCTAAGTATTTAATTTTATTTGGGGCTATAGTAAAGGGTATTGCATTTTTGATTGAGTTTCTGCTTGCTGGTTCCTGGCATATATGAATGCTTCTGATTTGTGTATATTGATTTTATACCCTGAAAGTTTACTGAATTCATTTATATGATCTAGGAGTCTCTTGGATGAGTCCATGGAATTTTCTAGATATAATATCATATAATTGGTGAAGAGTAAGAGTTTTATCTCATCTGACCCAACTTGGATTCCATTAATACCCATCTCATGCCTGATTGCTATAACTAAGATTTCAAGCACTATGTTGAATAGGAGGAAAGTGGGCATCTTTTTCTAGTTCTGGTTCAAAGGGGGAATGATTTCAATTTTTCCCCATTTAGAATGATATTGGCTGTTGGTTTGTCATAAATGGATTTGATAAATTTAAGGTATGGACCATCTATGCCTATTTTGTTAAGAATTTTTATCATAAAGGTATGTTGGACTTTATCAAATGCTTTTTCTGCATCTATTGACAGAATCATATGGTCTTTGTTCTTGACTTTATTTATAAAGTGGATTGCATTTATAGACTTGCGTTTGTTGAACCAGCCTTGCATGCCAGGAATAAATCCCACTTGGTCATGGTGAATTAATTTTTCATGTGCTGCTGAATTCTATTTGCTAAAATTTTGTTTAGGATTTTTGTATCTATATTCATGAGGGATATTGGTCTGTAATTTCCTTTTTTTGTTGCATCCTTTCCTGGCTTTGGTATCAAGGTGATATTGGCTTTGTAGAATGAGTTAGGAAGGATATCATCCTTCTCAATAGTGTGGAATTGTTTCTGTAGTATAGGTATAAGTTCATCTTTGTATGTTTGGTAGAAATCTGAAGCATAGCCATCTGGCTTGGGACTTTTCCATTTGGAGAGGTTTTTAATTACTGCTTCAATTTCTAAGCTTGTGATTGGTCCATTCAATAACTCAGTTTCCTCCTTGGTGAACTTAGGGAGGTTGTGTGATTCCAGGAATCTGTCCATTTCGTCTTCATTCTGTAGTTTTGGGGCATATAGATTTCTATAGTAGTCAAACATAATGTTTTGTATTTCTGTGGAGACTGTTGTGATCTCTCCTTTTTCATTTCTTATTGAGGTTATTTAGAATCCTTTCCCTTTAAGTTCTTGTCATCGTAGCCAGAGGGCTGTCAATTTTGTTGATCTTTGCAAAAAACCAGCTTCTGGTTTTGTTGATCTTCCATATAATTCTCTTTTTCTCCATTTCACTTAGTTGAGCTTTAATCTTCGATATTTATTTTATTCTGCTAGGATTAGAATTGTTTTGCTCTTCTTTTTCTAATTCCTTGAGTCTATTCATTAGGTGTCCGTGACTAATCTTTCTGTTTTTTGGATGTGAGCATTTATTGCTATTAGTTTTCCTCTCAGATATGCTTTTGCTATATCCCAAAGGTTTTGTTAAGATGTGGCTCCATTGTCATTTTGTTCGAAGAAATTCTTGATTTCCCTCTGAATTTATTCCTTGACCCAACTGTTATTCAACAGTAGGTTGTTTAGTTTTTATAATTTAGTTTTGTGGTGTGTATTTCTGTTAGGGTTGAACTCTAATTGTATACAACTATGGCCAGAGAATACACAAGGTATAATTTTTTATTTTCTTGAATTTCTGGAGATCTGCTTTGCAGGCTACTATGTGATCAATTTTTGAGAAGGATCCATGGACTGCTGAGAAGAATGTAAATTCAACTTTATTTGGGTGAAATGTTTTGTATAGATCTGTCAGACCTTTTTGGTCAATAGCTTTGTTTAGGTCCCTTATTTCTTTACTTAATTTCTGTTTGAAGGATCTATCCATTTCATTTAGTGGTGCATGGAAGTCCCCTGATACTATGGCAGTATTGTTTAAGGTGGTATTTAGCTCAGACAAGGTTTGCTTTATGTAATTGGGTGCTCCTGCATTGGGAGCATAAATATTAAGAATTGTTAGATATTTTTGTTGGATCTTCCCTTTCACCATTATGAAGTGGCCTTCTTTATCCTTTTTTACTTTTGTTAATTTAAGTGTAATGTTGTCTGTGAATAATATAGCAACCCCTGCTATATTTTGACTTCTGTTTGCCTGGATGATGGTTTTCCATCCCTTGATCATCAGCCAGGAGGCATCTTTATGGTTTATGTGTGTTTCCTGTAGACAGTAAATACTAGGCTTGTAGAATTTTATCCACTCTGCCAGCCTATGTTTCTTCAGAGGACAGTTTAAACCATTTACGTTTATTGAGAAGATTGAAATGGGAGGAAGATTTCCGTTCATATTGATGGGTGAATTCCTGTTGCTTTGACTTAGAGCTTGAGCCATCATGAAGTTCAAGATATAGACTTTAATTCTTTGAGGATTTCATTTTGAGGAGTGTCTATTGCCCTGTTCACTGTGGAATGCAGGTCTGAGAATTTTCTGTACTTCTGGTCTGGTCTTTGCATATTCCTTCAGTGATTGTTTGTCTGAGAAGGATTTTATTTCACCCTCGTAGATGAAACTTAATTTTGCTGGATAAAGAATTCTAGGTTGGGCTTTGTTCTGTTTTACAAGATTAAGGATAGGCACCCACTCCCTTCTGGCTTGTAAGGTTTCAGATGAGAAGTATGTTGTCAGTCTGATAGGCTTTCCTTTATAAGTTATTTGTTGTTTACGCCTTGCTGTACGGAGAATTGTTTCTTTCACATTTACTTTGGTCAGCTTAATAACCACATGACAAGGTGATTGCCTATTCACATTGTGTCTCCCAGGAGTTCTGTGCGCTTCTTGAATTTGGATATCCACATTTCTAGCTAGGCCTGGCATATTTTCCTCCAGTATGCTGTAAAATAAGTTGTCCAACCCTTGTGAATATTCCTCTTCCCCTTCTGTTATCCCAATCATTCTGAGATTCAACTTTTTACATAATCCCATACTTCCTGTAAGCTTTGGTCTTGTCTCTTATTTCTGTGCACCCTTTCTTCCTCTGATTTGTTTAGCATGTAGGTATAATCTTCAAGCTCTGAGATTCGTTCCTCAGCATGATCTATCCTGTTTTTGAGGCTTTCAACTGTATTATGGAGTTCCTTGAATGTTTCCTTCATTGCTAGAATTTGCTTGGTTTCTCTGAATTACTTATATATCTTTTGAGAATTTTTCATTCATTTCCTGGATTGTTCTTGTGGTTTCTCTATGTTGGGATTCTATTTTATCTTCGATTCTCTTGAGATTTCTAACAATCCATATTTGGAATTCTTCCTCTGTTAGTTTAATCATACCATGTAAGTTGGTGTCGGTTGGTGGAGAATGAGTATTTTCTTTTGCAGGTGACTTTTCTCTCTGATCTTTCATGGTTTCTGATGTTTTTCGCTGGTTCTTCCTCATCTGGATACTTTGTTGAGGACCAAAGGTTCTGGAAGTAGATTATAAGCTGTGTTCTTGGGTTCCAAAGGAATGATCCTTGGAAGAGCTGGGGAGGATGTGTTCTGGTCCTGTATCATCTCTCCCAAGGGTTCCTCGAGTCCTCAGAAATAACAGCTTCCTTCACTTCTCTGCCTTGCTAAGACAGGCTCTGCTCTCTGGGCACAGAATGCCAACTGCTGAGTGCAGCAAGAAACCACTCAGGTTCAGACTTGTGAGATAGCTCCTGAACAAAGCACCACTCTTAACTTTCCACCCTTATAAATTCAGCTTCCAAGGCCACCTGCCAGGTTAGGGCAGAGGGGAAGACTGAGTTCATTACAAGGGAAGCCCTCCACAGTGTTTTCATGCTAAGGAGTGGCTTGGCAGAGCTGGGAAGCAGCTGCTGGGTTAGGACCCTCTCCCACTTGCTACTGCTTCAGTAGAGCGCTGGGAGCTCAATAAGTTTCCTTCTCCAGTGGCCCAAACAGTTCAGGCAGTTTAGGGTAGAGGAGGTGGCAGAGAAATGCTTCCAGCGCAGTCCCCCACAGTGTCTCCAAGCTTCAGGGCAGTGTGGCAGTGCTAGGAAGTGGCTGCAAGCTTTGAACCCTTTCACCTCCCACCACTGGTTCAGTGGAGCTCTGGCAGTTCAAAAAGGTGGCTTCTCTAGCAGCTCGAAGAGTTTGTCTGGTTTAGGGTAGTGGGGATGCCTGGCAAACTCCTCCAGCGCGGCCCTCCACAGCTTCTCCAAGCCTCGGGGTGGGTGGGAAGTCCTGGGAAGCAGCTGCAGGGCTCAGACTTTCTCCCCACCCACTACTGCTTCATTGGCGCTGTGAGCTTGATAAGCTGCCCTCTCCTGAAGTAGGAACAGTTTAGCTTGTTTGGAGCAGTGGGGAAACCTGGAGAATGCCTCCCGAGCAGCTCTGTGCAGCGTTTCCAAGCCACGAGGACAGGGCGGCGGGGCTGAGGAGCGAGTGCAGAGCTCCGGCTTTCTCCCCACCCACTACCGCTTTAGCAGCACTATGAGCTTGACAAGCTGCCTTCTCCTGAAGTAGGAACAGTTCAGCTGGTTTGGGGCAGTGGGGAAACCCAGAGAACACCTCCCGGGCTTCTCTGCGTAGCCTCTCCAAGCCGCGGGGGCAGGGCGGTGGGGCTGGGGAGCGGATGCTGGGTTCAGACCCTTCCTGCACTCCCCACTGCTTCAGCAGGGTGCTGTGTAGAATTCAAAATGCTGCCTGCTCCAGACTCCCCTCCAAACTGTTCGTCTGCCCACGTTGCCACCTCCCATCAACTTCAGGCAATTCCCTGCCTGCATTGGAGTGAGGATTGGTGAGGAAGGATCATCTCCCTGTGTGGGGGAGAAGGAATGCCTCCTCTGGCCAGCCTGTGGGGTGGCAGATGCACAGGTGTGCTCCCTTCCCGCTATACTTCTGACGCCCCAGATTTTGTGGAAGAATTTCAGTTCACCTTTGATTGTTGTCCATGATTTCCATATCCTGGTGTCCTGCAAAGCAGTCCTGCAAAGCTGCTCCAGAGTAGCTGCAGATGGCCCGCGTGTTGTTGTCTGTCCTCTTCACCTCTCACCCCAAGAGCCGTGAGCCAAGAGGTCAGCCCTATTCCGCCATTTTTTTCTGTCTAATTTATGTCTTTTATACATTTTAATAATTTTTCTATATGTCAAGAGATAAGTTTCATTCTTCTACAGATGGATTTCACATTTTCCCAGAACCATGTATTGAATAGGGCTAAATGTCTTTACTTTTGCAGCAGTCCCATACTGTTTTGGTTACTAAAACCTTATACTGTAATTTAAAATCTGGGAATGTGATGCCTCCGGAATTTTTTTTTTTTTTTTTGCTTATGATTACTTTGGATATTTGGGCTTTTTAATTCCAAATGAAGCATAGAATTATTTTTCTTGAACTGTGAAATATGATAGTGATATTTTGATGGGGATTTCATTGATCTGTAAATCAGTTTGGGCAGTCTGGACATTTCAATAATGTTAATTCTGCCCATTCATTACCATGTGATATTTTTACATATATTTGTGTCATCTGTAATTTTTTTCATCAGTGTTTTGTAGTTTTTCTTGTAGAGATATTCCACCCCCTTGATAAGTATATTCCTATTTTATTTTCTTTGTAGATATTGTGAATGTTATTGAGTCTTTGACTCTCAGCTTGACAGTTACTACTGTATAAAAATGCTAATAATTGGTTCACTCAAATTTTATAATGTGAGATTTTGCTGAATTTAGTTATCAATTTTAGGCATCTTTTGTTGGAGTCATTAGAGTTTTCTAGATAAAAATAATGTCATCATTGAAAACTGATACTTTCACCTTCTCTTTTCTTGATTTGGATACCTTTTATTTCTTTCTATTGCCCTAATGCTCTGGCTAGGATTTCCAGTTCTATGTTACACAGAAGTGGTGACATTTGCACTTTTGTTTTGTTCCAGTTGTTAGTTGGAATGCTTTTAACATGTTTCCATGTAGTATGATGTTGTCTGTGAGTTTGTCACATATGATGTTTATAATTTGGAGGCATGTTCCTTCTATGCCTAATTTGTTTAGACTTTTTTTTTCATGAAAGTGTGCTGGATATTGTTGAATGCTTTTTCTACATCTATTGAAATGATCATATAATCTTTGTTTTTGCTTCTGTTTATGTAGTGAATCACATTTACTAATTTGTGTATGTTGAACCATTCTTGAAAATTGAGATAAAGCCAACTTGATCGTCGTGAATTTTTTTATGTGCTGTTGAACTTTGTTTGCTAGTATTTTGTTGAACATTATTGCATCTATATTCAAAAGGGACATTGGTTGCTAGTTTTATATTTATTCTTGTTTCCTAACCTGACTTGGTATGAAGGTGATATTGCCTTCATTCAATGAGTTAGGTAAGATTCCCTCCTTCTTGATGCTACAGAATAATTTTTGTAGTATGGGTGGTGTGGTAGAATTTGGTTGTGAATCTACCTGGTAGGACTTTTTCTTTCTTTCTTTTTGGTTGGGAGATTTTTAAAAACTGCTTTAATCTCACTTCTAATTATTTGTCAGTTCAGGACTTTTAATTCTTCCTGATTGAGTCTTGGGAGATTATGTGTTTCCAGGAATTTATCCATTTATCATACATGTTTTAGTTTATAATCATAGAGATTTTTGTAGTATCCATGGATAATATTTTGTATTTTTCTGGTATCGGTTGTAATATCTTCCTTTTCAATTCTGAGTGAACTTATTTGGGTCCTTTATCTTTGATTTCTGATTAATCTCAGTACAGATCTATCAATATTGTTTATTCAAAGAACCAACTTTTTAAAAATTGATCCTTTGCATTTTTTGTTTTCTTTTCATTTAGTTCTGCTCTGAGCTTTGTTATTTAATTTCTTCTTGTAGCTTTGGGTTTGGTTTGCTTTTCTTTTTATCTCTGTGAGATGTGATATTTGGCTGCTAATTTGTGAGACTTCTGTCTTTTATGTGGGCATTTATGGGTATTTTGCCCTTAGGACTGCTTTTGCTATATGCCATAGAATTTGATAGTTTGGGTTCCAATCTCATTACATTTGAGAAATATTTTCAATTTCATCCTAATTGTATCTTTGATTCAATGATCATTCAGCAGTAGGTCGTTTAACTTCCATGAATTAGGTAGATTTTAGTTTTTCTCTTGGAATTCATTTCTAATTTTATTTCATTATAGTCTGAGAAGATACATGGTATGATTTTGATTTTTTTTTAATTTTGTGAGACATGTTTTGTGGCTCTAAGGTATGATTGATCTTGGAGAATGCCCCATGTACTGATGAGAAGGATGCATACTCAATAATGTTGGGGTAGAATGTTCTGTAAATATGTTAGCTCCATTTGTTCTCGAGTCCCATTTATGTCCAGTGTTTCCGTATATATTTTCTGCATCAATGATCTGTCTAGCTCTGTCAGTGTGGTGTTGAAGTCCCCGACAATTACTATGCTATTGTCAATCTCTTTGCTTAGATCAGGTAGGATTTGTTTATGAGTCAGGGAGCACCTGTGTTCAGTGCATATATGTTTATGATTATTATATCTTCTTGTTGAATTGTTCCCTTTACCATTATATAACGACCATCCTTGTATTTCTTTACCATTATTGATTCAAAGTCTATTTTATCTGGCATGATAATGACTACACCTGTTCTGTTTTGTTTTCCAATTGCATGGAATTTTTTTTCTATGCCTTTACTTGAGTCAATATGAGGACTTGGTTAATTGGGTTTTCTGGAGAAAGCATATATATGGGTTTTAGTTTTTCATCCATTCAGCCAGACTGTGTTCTTTAATTGGTGCATTCAAATCATTTATGCTCAGTGTCAGTCTTGATATATGGGATGCTGTTCTGTTTATCATGTTGGGTGTTATATTATTGCTTTGTTTCCCATCTTGTGCTATTGTTTTAAAAATGTGTGATTTAGCTTTTTTGGGTGATTTCACACTGGTGAGTATCTATTTTGCTGATTCATGTATAATGCAGTTCCAAGTATTTCCTACAGGGCAGGTCTGGTTATGACAAATTCTCTCAGTGCTTGCTTGCCTAGAAAAGACTTAATTTCTCCATCAATTGTTACACTTCATTTTGCAGGATACAACATTCTAGGCTGGCAGTTGTTCTGTTTAAGAAGATTGAAGCTGGAGCACCAATCCTTTTTGCCTTTTAAGGTTTCCATTGAGCAGTCTGCAGTTGTCCTGATGGGTTTTCCTTTGTACATCTGTTGTTGCTTTCATCTTGCTGTTGTAGAATTTTCCCTTTCATTTTTACTTTGTCCGGGTTGATTACTATGTGTCTTTTTTTCTCCCATCATATTATTGTTTTATAAGAGCTGTGAGATGTAACTTTTGGGTATTGTTATACTTGTGGGTATCTATTATGATATTCCATGTATAATGAAGTTCTGAACATTTCCTACAGGGCAGGCATAGAGGTTACAAATTACTTTACCATTTATTTTCTGAAAAAAAAAATATTAATTTTTCTATTATTTATAAAACTTTATTTTTAGGCTGTAAGATTCTTGGCTGACATTTGTTTTCTTTAAGAAGACTGAAGTTGGGGACCCAATTGCTTCTGGAATGTAAGATCTCTAGTGAGATGCCTGCTTTTAGCCTGATGGGTTTTCCTTTGTAATTTCGTTGTTGCTTTTGTCTTGCTGCTTGTAGAATTTTCTCCTTCATTCTGACTTTGGCCAAATTGATTACTATGTGTCTTGAATATTTCATATTTTCTATGAATCTTCCTGGTCTTTGATGACCATCTTGTATCTGTATATCAGAATCTCTGCTGACACCAAGAACGTTGTTCTCAATAATTTCCTCTAATAGATTGTCCATGTTTTTTGCTTTATTCTTCTTCCTCAGGGATACCTATAATTCATATACTAGTATATTTCACATATTCACATATTTCTATGAGTATTGTTCAGTCTATTTTATTCTCTTTTCTGCCTCTTTGAATGACTGCAATATTCCAAGACCCTTGTACTCAAGCTCTAAGACTTTTTCTTCTATTTGGTTGAGCCTATTGTTAAGGCTTTCTGCTGTATTTTGAAATTCCCTAAATGATGCTTTCATTTCTTAAAGTTGTATTATATTTTTTCTTATATTGTTTAGCTCTTTTGCAACTATCTCCTTTTACTCATTGATGTCCTGAAATTTTGTTTTTCTTTGTTTCTTTTTGCTAGTTTTCACCTTTATCTGCAATTTCATTCATCTTATTGCTATACATATTCTGAGTTACATTACTGACATTTCAAAAACTTACTTTTTGTTGGGGTCCACTGCTGTAGATCCATTGTGATCCCTTGGGGATTTCAAACTCTCTCTCTCTCTCTCTTTTTATTTATTTATTTATTTATTTATTTATTTACATTACAGAGTTCTTTTGATGGTTTCTTTTCATCTGAATCCTCATCTATCAGATCAAGTCTGATATCTTTACAGGACACTTGTTCTCCTTTGCTGGAAACTCTCCTATTTATTGAGAAGTAGAGCTGTCCCTACATTGTACATTTGTGTCCTATTTTCAAGATTAACCTGGCAGGGGAGGGGTGGGCACTCTGAGAACCTGTAATGCAGCTGTTTGTTTGTTTATTTATTTATTTATTATTTCAGAATATTACAGGAGTACAAATGTTTAGGTTACATATATTAACTTTGTCCCACCCAAGTTAGAGCTTTAAGCATGTCCATCCCCCAGACAGTGTGCACCACACCTATTAGGTGTGTATTTACCCATCCCTTCCTCCCCCCTCACATCTTTGCAACACCCAATGAATGTTACTACTATATGTGCACTTAAGTATTGATCTGTTAATACCAATTTGATGGTAAATACATGTTGCACTTGTTTTTCCATTCTTGTGATACTTCATTTAGTAGAATTGGTTCTAGCACTATCCAGGATAACACAAAGTTGTTGTTTTTACTCTTCCTTTTTGATTTTCACTGTTCAATCTGGTGATGGATCATCTTCATGTAAATTGGGGGGGTTGTTTTCCAGATCATTGATGGAAGGAGACAGTGGCAGCTGGGTGAGATTATCTAGGTGTTTGGGCTATGGGCATTTGCTAAAACAAGGTCCAGGTACAATGGTGGCTCAAGGATGGAGGGTCTCTGGCAGAGTGTTGACCCCTGAGGCAGTTCCATGAACCCAGAAACAGGAGTGGAGCCTCAGGGCCAGAGAATTGAGGCCCAATTTCAGTGGTGCAGTCTCAGGGGTGGTGTCATGGACTGGTAGGAACATTGGAGCCATAGAGGCAGAGTCTAAAGTCTCTGGGGCAGTGCTCAAGCCTCTGTAGCAGCAAAGGGGCAGTACTTCAGTCTCAGAGATGGTTTAGCAAGTCTGGGCACAGCAAAAGCATTGAAGCCAGAGCTGTGGCTTAGACATGGAACAGGAGCTGAATGGGTGGGGCTGTGGGGTTGGACAGCAGTTCAGGAACTGTGGAGGTGGGTCTGAAACTTTTGATATTCTCTTTGAGAGTAGCATGCATGGGCTACCTCTAGTTTGCCAACGTTCCACCCCCATCTTTATTATTTCAATCCTTCTATGTTTTTTGGTGCCCCATTCTTCTTTTCTAATTCCTTGAAATGAATCATTAAGCTTTTTATTTAAAGTTTTTCATTTTTTGACATATGTGTTTATTCCTATAAACTTCCCTCTTAGTACTTTTTTCTGTATTCCATAGTTTTGGTATATTTTGCATTTTTTCATTTCTTTGAAGACATTTTTTAACACATTCTTAATTTTGTCATCAATTCATTGGTCATTCAGTTGTATATTTTGTATTTTTTATGTGTTTGTGCATTTTCAAAAATTTATCTTCTTATTAATTTCTAGTTTTATTCTTTGTGGTCAGAAAAATAATGATGTGATTTCAACTTTTCCTAATTTGTTGAGATTTGTTTTGTGGCTTAACATTTGGTCTATTTTGAAGACTGTTCCACGTCTAGATGAGAAGAATGTGTTCTGCCACTGCTGGATGAATTATGCTATAAATTTCAGTTAGGTTTGTTTGGTCTATAATGTAGTTTAACTCAATTTTTTTTTTGTTGATTTTCTGTCTTGATTATCTGTCCATTGATGAAAGTGAGATGTTGAATTCCACTATTATAAATATTTTAAAGAATAAATCTCCCTTATTCCACAATATCAAGAAGGAAGGAATCCTCTCCAACACATTTTATAAAGGCAACATCACCCTGATACCAAAACCAGGAAAGGATGCAACAAAAAAGAAAACTACAGACCAATATCCCTTATCAATATAAATGCAAAATTCTTAACAAAATCTTAGCACACTGAATTCAGGTGCTTATCAAAAAAATAATACAACACGACCAAGTGGGCTCCATCCAAGAGATGAAGGGATTGTTCAACATATGGAAATCTACAAATATAATTCACCACATAAATAGAAGCAAAACTGGAGACCATATGATGCTCTCAATAGATGTAGAAAAAGCATTCATCAAAATTCAACACCCTTTTATAATAAGAATGCTTAAAAAATAAACTTAGGTGGGACTTACCTAAAAAAGATACAAGCTGCTGGGAATTCACCACTCTCCCAATAAATCATGTCCCAGGCAGACATGTTGCAAGAGATAGGAAATATAGGAGACATAGAAAAATTATAGATTAAAGTGATGGGGAAATCAGGGATCCTCTAGCATTCCCATGAACCAGGAGGCCATGAGTGAAGTCCAGCATCAATATTTATTCTTTCAGCAAACAATTATTATCAGTTTCTGGGAGTTAGCTACTCTCCCAGGAAGGTTCCAGGCAGGATTGTTACAACAGTTTTGGAAATAATAGAGACTGAGACAAAGTGTAGTTTAAAGAGATGCGGGAGTCAGGGGTCCTCCAGCATTCCAGTGAGCCAGGAGGCACTAAGTGAAGTCCGACATCAGTATTTATTGTTACAGCAAGCAGTTGTCCTTGGTCATAGAATTATGTGTACACTTCATTCATTAAGGTTTCAAGGCTCCCCAAGGTTTCAAGGGACCCTTCCCTCATTCTGTCTACAAGAGTCAATGATTATAAAATTTTAGTAAGATAAACATTTTAATCCCTAAGTTAAGAATAGACCTACATGAGCATACAACTTAAAGATAAAAATGTATAAAGCAGGAACACTGTGTCTGTATACTAATCTAATCTATTTCTCTATATATTGAGATTTGGTCAGGAGTGAAGCAGGAATAACCTTGAAGTTTAAGATACTTCCAAGTGTAAGTTGTCTGCTGAGCTGGCATTTATGATCAGTTTCTTAGCCTTGGGCCCTATGCCAAGCTTTGCCTCGCACAATGCTCCAGGCAATGGCTTGCGGGCCTTGAGACAGTGCCACCTTGCAGACACCTCGGATGGGTGGAATGCCCCCTTGTTGCTAAGGAGCTTCTGGTCTGTGAACTAACACACCCACAGATTCCTTCAAGAAAAGCCCTGTAAAACTCCTGAAACTTTCCATGGCTCTTAATTCTATATTCCAACAATCAGTTACCGATTAGCATGTATATATCATGAGCTTAAGTTTCAAGCTCCTCCAAAGTAACAATAAAGTAGCTAAGCATACACAAGCTAAAGATAAAATCATGAGTCATCAGTAAAGCATATAATCTAAATGGAAACAAAGAGAACATGTACTTCTTTCTATTTTATCTAGTTTCTCATTTACTGAGAGATGTAGTCAGGAGAGAGATAGGAACATTGCTTCAGGCTTAGGATATCAAACTGTTATTGTCTGCTGGGATGACATCCTTTGATGATTCTCTTCACCTTTGGGCCCCAATCCCAGGTCCTAAAGACATCAGGCTGTGGCTCAGGCTTCCTGGCAGGATCAAATTGCAGACATCCCTGATCAGTGGAATGTACCCCTCAAGATCGAGCAGCTTTTGTTCAATGAACTGACATGTCCACAGGTTGCTCTTTGGCAAAGTCCTGTCCCACTCCTTGGATTCTCATGTCTCAACCCTAACCCACAACAGCAAGCCACATATGACAGACCCACACCCAACATCATAGCGAATGGGAGAAAATTGAAAGCATTCCCACTGAGAACTGGAACCAGACAAGTTTGCCCTCTATCACTTCTATTCAACATAGTACTAGAATTCCTAGCCAAACCAATCTGACAAGATAAGGAAACCAAAGGCATGCAAATGGGGCAGAAGAGGTCAAACTATCTCTCTTTGCTGATGAAATGATCTTATATCTAAAAAACTACAAAGATTCTGTCATGAGATTACTGGAATTGATAAACAAATTCAGCAAAGTCTCAGGTTACAAAATCAATGTACACAAATCAGTAGCATTCCTATCTGCCAACAACAGTAAAACTGAGAACAAAATCAAAGACTCAATATTTTGACACTAGCAACAAAGAAAATAAAATACCTAGGAATATCTTTAACTAAGAAGGTAAAAAACCTCTTCAGGGAGAACAATGAAACACTGAGGAGGTAAATAGCAGAGGACATAAACAGGTGGAAAACCATACCAGGCCCATGGGTCAGCAGAATCAACATTGGTAAAACGTCTATACTACCCAAAGTGATATACCAATTCAATGCAATCCCTATTAAAATACCAACATCATTTTTCACAGATATAGAAAAAATAATTATATGCTTCATATGGAAACAGAGAAGAAACCATATAGCAAAAGCAGTCTTAAGCAAAAAGAACAAATTAGGAAGCATCAATTCACCAGGCTTCAAGTTATACTACAAGGCTATAGTAACTAAAACAGCATTGCAATAGCACAAGAACAGAGACACAGACTAGTGGAACAAGACTTAGAACAAAAATATAAAACCATCCTGCTATAGCCATCTAACCTTTACAAAGCAGACAAAAACATACACTGGGGAAAAGAATCCTTATTCAATAAATAGTGCTGGGAACATTGGATAACCACATGTAGAAGACTGAAAATGGATCCACAACATTCACCCTTCACAAAAACTAAACTCACAGTGGACAACAGACTTAAACCTAATGCATTAAACTATAACAATTATAGAAGAAAATGTTGGAAAAACTCTTCTAGCCATTGGCCTAGGCAAATAATTTATGAAGAAGATCCCAAAGGCAATCACAGCAATAATAAAAATAAATAAATGATTTTGATTTGCATTTCTCTAATGATTAGAGATGTTGAGAATTTTTTTATATGTTTGTGGGGCATTATTATGTTTTTTGATTTTAAAGTTTCTGTTCATGTCCTTTGCGCATTTATTGATGAGGTTGTTAGATATTTTCTTGTTGATTTTTTTTTTTTAGTTCTACATAGATTCTTGTTATCAGTCCTTTATTGGATGTGTAGACAGCAAATATTTTCTCCCATTCTTTAAGTTGTCTATTAACTCTAATGATAGTTTCCTTGGCTGTACAAAAGCTTTTTAATTTGATCGAGTCCCATTTATTTATTTTTGTAGCTGCTGTGATTGTTCATCTATGATAGAGACATAAAGACCTTCCCACACAAGTAAACACTTTTGCCCACTTTTTGATAGGTTTATATGATTTTTTCTTGCTTATTTGCTTGAGTTCTTTGTGGATTCTGATTATAAGCCTTTTATCACATGTACAGTTTGAGAATATTCTCTCCCATTGTTTATGTTATCTATTTTCTCTATTGATTATTTCCTTGGTGGCATAGATGCTTTTTAATTTAATCAAGTTCCAGTTATTTATTTTTGTTTTTACTGTGATTGTCATTAGTTTCTTCTTCATAAATTGTTTGCTTAGTCCAATAAATAGAAGAATTTTTCCAATATTTTCTTCTAGAGTTCTTAAGGTTTCATGTCTTTTATTTGTCTTTTATCCATGTTGAATTAATTTTTGTGAGTGGTGAGAGATATGGGTACTGTTTCATTCTTCTGCATGTGGCCATCCAGTTGTCCCAGCACAATTAGTATATATTCCAGTGTATATTGTTTTCTGTTTGGCCACAGATCTGTTGGCTGTATGTAATTTGTTTTATTTCTGGGTTTTCTGCTCTGTTCCTTTTGTCTATGTCTTTATTTTGTGCTAATACCATGCTATATTATTTACTATAGCCTTGTAATATACTTTGAAATCTGATAATGTGATGCTCCCAGATTTGTTCCTTTTGCTTAAGCTTGCTCTTGCTTTTGGAGCCCTTTTGTGGTTCCAAACAAAGTTTAGAATTATTTTTTATAGGTATTTGAAATATGCTGTTGGTGTTTTGATGGGGACTACTTTGAATGTGGGATTTTTAAATTATTTCTCCTTACAAGTTTACATAATTTTATATACTTGTAGATTGCAGTGGACTTTTACAAAACATCTGGTTCATAATTTGAGAACTGTCTCATTATTGCTTGCTTCATTTAATTCTAAGAGAGTCAGATTTTTCTAATATGAAGACAACAATTTAGAAGACTCGCTAGCTTTCTACCAATGAAAGTGTTTTAATGACCAGGCATCAAAATTAATGTAGCTACCAAATAATCCTGACTTATGATTAGAGACTTATAATCAGGGGAAATATAATTCTATGATTTTTAATTTTAAAAAGTGACTATAGAAAACTGTTAAACAAAAGCCTCCTAAGGTTTTATGGATTATACATCCTCTTCATGAAAAAGTCTTGTCACAACGACAGGATAGGAGAGTGGTGGTGAGGAGTACTGATGGATAAAGAATAATTCTTTACTTGCTGCTATAAACATACCAGTGCAGATGTATTTATTATAGAATGTCTTTTTTTCCTTTGGATAGATGCCTGGTAGTAGGATTGATGGATATAATGGTATTTATATTTTTAGTTTTGAGGTATCTCCAAATTACTTTCCACAGTAGTTGTACTAATTTACGGTCTCACCAGAAGCGTAAGATGTGGAAACAAATGCTCATCAATCTATGAGTGGATAAATAAAATGCACCATATATATACCATGGAATACTACTTAACTACAAAAACAATGGTGATCTAGCACCTCTTATATTATCCTGGGTAGAGATTGAGACCATCTTTCTAAGTGAGGTATCACAAGGATGGAAAAACATGCACAACATGCACTCACCATCAAACTGATACTAATTGAACAACACTAAGGTGCTCACATGGCAGTAATACTCACTGGATGCCAGTCAGGAAGGCGGGTGGGGGTTAGACCAGGTAGGGTGGATAAACCCACAGCTAATGGAGATGGTGTGCACTCTATGGAGGAAGGGCACACTTGTGGCCCTGGCTTGAGTGGGGCAATTGCATTTCATGTAACCAAAATGTTTGTACTCCCATCATATCCTGAATTTAAAAAAATAATTCATAGAAGATTTTTATCAGCCTAATAAAAAGCAAAATGCCATTTTCCAGAATCAAAGCAAAAATTAGAGAAATAAAATGAATTTTCTCAAATCACAAACAAAATATTTATTTACTTGCTTATTGAACACCTTATCTATGATAGGATCTACTATCAAGTAAAGTGATTTAAATAAATTAATTTTTGTGTAGTTGTTTGGATTAAATCAGTTTAGACACTTTTGACTTTTTTTTTTGAGACAGAGTCTCACTTTGTTGCCCAGGCTAGAGTGAGTGCCATGGCATCAGCCTAGCTCATAGCAATCTCAATCTCCTGGGTTCAAGAAATCCTACTGCCTCAGCCTCCTGAGTAGCTGGGACTAAAGGCATGCACCACCATGCCCTGCTAATTTTTTCTATGTATATATTTGTTGGCCTATTAGTTTCTTTCTATTTATAGTAGAGACAGGGTCTCGCTCTTGCTCAGGCTGGTTTCGAACTCCTGACCTTGAGCGATCCTCCCGCCTTGGCCACCATATACTATTTATGGTTTTACACATACGTGTAAAATGTAGTGAAGCCTTAGAGTTCTCTGATAAGCTTTAGAAAATTGTCTTTTCTTAACGAAAATATCTTATGATTATGTGATTCACAATTATATGTGTGCATGTGTTTATAGCACATGTTTGAAAATGAGAATTTCTGAGTGTATGTTTCAAATAAAAGATTCTAATCAAAACTATGCAAGACCACTATAATTTCAACACAATAACTACGTTAGCATTAACTCTCTCTCAATGTCTATTATAAAAGCATCCACTCTCTAACTTTTTTTAAATTTCATAATATTATGAGGGTACAAACATTTTGGTTACAAGTAATGCCTTTGCCTTGCCCAAGCCAGGGCTATTTTTGTACTGTCGGAATTATTGCCCATCAGCTTGTTATCTCTGCTTTTGTACAACCTTTTCCTGATCAAACACTATGTTACATATTATGCATTCAACAAATATTTATTGAGAACTTACTTTGTATCTGCATTCTGTTTAGCATGGAGATGTAAATTATGAATCACGGAAACAACAGCAACAACAACAATAAATAAAATAGCTCTACCTTCACATAGAGCTTGCCTTGTATGTTCAAAAAACATGAGATGTTTTTGGCTCAAGTGTGATAACATACTTTACTCCTTTCTAACTGCTGCATATTTTATACCTCCTAATATCACATGACTCACTCACCTTAAGGTTAGTTTTGGCAAGCATGGAAGTATGCATCCTAACTTGTAACAATTGTTTATACTATCTATTTTTTAAAATTTGAGAGTGCACTCATGAATGATTACCAATGGAAGAATTGAGAAAATACTTATAGAAGATACACACACAGAAGGAATCAAAGAATATCACTAGAAAATCAACAAATCACAAGGGAAAAAATTAAGACAGGAAAAGAGAGACACATAACAACAAGACAAACAGAAAACAACTAACAAAATGATAGTACTGAATTCTTACCCATAAACAATTGTTTTAAACATAAATAAGTTAAACATTCCAGTGAAAAGACATACTGTGGCTACTAAGGAGGCTGATACAGGAGAACCACTTGAACTCTGGTGTTAAAATCCAGCCTGGGCAACATAGTGTCCTAAAATAAAGACATGTGGTGGCTGGATAAAAATACAAGATCCACATATGTAATAAATAGTCTCACTTCAGACTGAAAGACATACATCAGCTGAAAGTTAAGGGATAGATAAAATATTCTATGCAAATGATAACCAAGGAGAGCATGAGTATCTATGCTTATACAAGAATATAAGAAAAAATAGACTTTACGTCAAAAACTGTCACAAGAGACAAAGAAGCTCATTACATAAGGATAAAATGATCAGTTTAACAGGAAGATACATCAATTATAAATATACATACACTTAACATCATAACACCTAAATATATAGCAAACATCAACATTTCTGAAGGAATAAATAGGCAGCAATATAGTAATGGTAGGAGACTTTAATATCCCACATGCACTAACAGATAGAACATAAAGAGAGAAATTTAATAAGAAAAGATTAGACTTGAATAACAACAAACACCAATGAACCTAACAAACATATATAGAACATTCCATTCAATGTCACATTCTTGTCAAGATAGATCATATATTAGGCCACAAAACCTGTTTTAGCTGATTCAAGAAAGTTCACATTATGCCAAGTATCTTTTCTGATCACTAGGAATGAAACTGGACAATAATAACAGAAGAAAAATTTGAAAATTTACAAATATCAGGAAATTAAATAACACACTATTGATCAACAAATAGACCAAGTAATAAATCAAAGGGTAAATTAGAAAATATCCAGTGAAACACAAAAACAAAAGCATGATATATAAAAGTTCATAGGATTAAGCAAAAGTAGGGAAGTTTATAGTGATAAACATTTACATTAAAAAATAATAAAAGTATCAACTAATCAACACAAAATTACTAGGAACTAAAAAAGAACAAACTAAGTCCAAGGTTAGCAGAAAGAAGAAAATAATAAAGACTAAGACAAAATGAAATAAAATGATAAAGAAAATCAATAGGAAAAATAAGCAAAGTTAAAAGTGATTTTCAAAAAAGATAAACAAAATTGACAAACCCTTAGCCAGATTAACAAAAAAAGGGAGAAGAATGAAATAAATAAAGTTATAAATGAAAGAGAATATATTGCATTTAAAACCACAGAAATACAAAGGATCATGAGAGAAAACTATGGATAATTATATGCCAACAAATTGAATAACATAGAATAAGTGGACAACATTCTAGAAAATACAGTCTACCAAGAACGTGTCATAAAAACACACAAAATCTGAGCAAACCAATAATTGGTAAAAAGACTGAATGAGTAATCAGGAATATGCCAAAAAGAAAAGAAAACAGAAAAAAAAAAAAAAAAGCTCAAGAAGAGATGATTTCACTGGTAAA
This sequence comes from Mirza zaza, assembly GCA_008750895.1. Lineage (NCBI taxonomy): Eukaryota > Metazoa > Chordata > Mammalia > Primates > Cheirogaleidae > Mirza > Mirza zaza. The sequence goes on along the minus strand of VSMD01027614.1, from coordinate 1,864 downwards.
TTCTACAAAACTGTTTAAAAATAATTAACAATAAACTGTCACAAATTCTTCAAATAATTGAAGAAGAAAGAACATTTTAAACCTATTTTATGAGGCCATTATTACTCTGATATGAAAGCCACACAAAGACATTACAAGAAAAGAAAACTTCACGTCAATATCACAAATGAATATAGATATAAAATTTGTAATAAACTGTATAGGACATCATATTGAAAGAAACATATACCATGACCAAGTGCTATTTATCTCTGGAGTTCAAGGGCACTTCATTATATGCCTGTCAATAAATGTGATACACCACAGTAACAGAATGAGGGATAAAAATCACATGATTTTTCAAAATATGCAGACAAAGAATTTGACAAAATTCAATACTTTTCCTGATAAAACCTTCAACACATTAGATATAGCAGGAATTTACATCAATAAAATAAAAACAATACATGACAAACACATGGCTAGCATCATACTTAATGGTCAAAAACTGAAAACTTTACCTCTAAGATCAGGAAAAAGATAAGTATATTCATTCTTGCCAATTATATTAAACACAGTACTGGAAGTCTTATCCAAAGAAATTGATAAGAAAAGGTAACTAAAAGCATCCAAATCAGAAAATAAGGAGTACAATTGTCTGTGTTTGCATATAGCATTATCTTCTATACAGCAAACCCTAAAGACTGTACAAAAATAATCTGTTAAAACTACTAAACAGGCCGGGGGCGGTGGCTCACTATTGTAATTCTAGCACTCTGGGAGGCTGAAGCGGGCGGATTGCTCGAGGTCAGGAGTTGAAAAGCAGCCTGAGCAAGAGTGAGACTCAGTCTCTACTATAAATAGAAAGAAATTAATTGGCCAACTAATGACAAATTTATATATATATATATATATATATATATATATATATAATCACACTAAAAAACAGAACAATTGAAATTATCCAGTCGCAGAATAAAAGAGACAAAACAATGAAAAAGAACCAAAAACCTACCTATAACAATTATGACACCATCAAAAGATCAAACTTTCACATAATAGGATTTCCAGACAGTAAAGAAAAAAAAATATCCAGGAAACATATTCAAAGAAATAATAGCTGAAAACTTCACCAATCTGAGAATAGGTGCCAACATCCAGGTGCAGCAAGTGCACAGATCTCCAGTCAAATTCAACCCAAAGAGACATTAACTAAGACATACAACAATCTGTTTAAAAGTCAAAGAAACAAAGCAAAATCTCAGATCAGTAAGAGGTTAATAACATATTACAAAGATCATAGTTCCAATAAGACAATCAGCAGACATTTCAAGACAAACCGTGCAGGCCAAGAATGGAATGGTATACTAAAAGTGATGAAGGAAAATATCTGTTAACCAAGAATACACTACTCAGCAATTTATTTTTTCAGAAATTAGGGAAAAATAAAAAGTTTATCAGACAAAGAAAAACTAAGAGAGCTTATCACCACTATGCCAGAGTTACAGGAATAAATAATACTTTTTTTTTTCATTTACAACATTTTTTTTATGTTGGCATATTATGGGGGTACAAATTTTAAGATTCAATCAATGCCCATTCCTCCCACCCCCAAAAGTCTGAGTCTACAGCATGACCATCCCCCAGATGATGCACATCTCACTCATTATGTATGTATATACCCGCCCCCCTCCCTCCTGCCCAGTACCCTATTACTGTAGTACCTATGTGTCCACTTAGGTGCTACTCAGTTAATACCAGTTTGCTGGTGAATATATGTGGTGATTGTTTTTCCATTCTTGGGATACTTCACTTAGTAGTATGGGTTCCAGCTCTAACCAGGAAACTATAAGATGTGCTATATCACCGTTGTTTCTTAGAGCTG
>VSMD01027609.1:0-22287 GCA_008750895.1 Mirza zaza | reverse complement strand
AATCCTAGCTCTCTGGGAGGCCGAGGTGGGCAGATCATTTGAGCTCAGGAGTTCGAGACCAGCCTGAGCAAGAGCAAGACCCCATCTCTACTATAAACAGAAAGAAATTAATTGGCCAACTAATATATATAGAAAAAATTAGCCGGGCATGGTGGCACATGCCTGTAGTCCCAGCTACTTGGGAGGCTGAGGCAGCAGGATTGCTTGAGCCCAGGAGTTTGAGGTTGCTGTGAGCTAGGCTGACGCCACGGCACTCACTCTAGCCTGGGCAACAAAGTGAGACTCTGTCTCAAAAAAAAAAAAAAAAAAAAACCAGAATCTTTTGTTGAGATCTCTAAATGTATTGATGTCATTTATCTTGAGCTTAATATGCTTAATTAATAGCATATTCAGTCTTTGTCAGGATTGGAGGCAAAGGATGGAGAAAAAGATTTTGGGCTCCGGCATACCATTTTATAGTTTTTGGCTCTGGCTCATGGGTGTGGACAAGAAAATGATACAGGTCAAATTATAGTATGACATACCAAAATTCTCAAGCTCTAACCTTATGTATTTTTAGTATTTTCAAGATGATACAATTCTATTATAATACATGTAGGATATGATCTAAAAATGATGTTTAAGGTTTTGAAACTTGTTAGCTAGATATACAGTTATCCTTAATTCTCCTTTGATGTCACATTTAACCTCCACAATCTTCCTGGAGGGTAATATGGGAATAAATACGTTCGTAAAACAGAATGCCTTAAATATGGTGTTGAACAACAGGCAGAGAAAGTTTTATATGTAGGATATTTATCATGTTATTTATAATAATAAAAATTAGAAATAGCCTCAATATCCCAGACTAGGAAATTGGTTAAATAGATTATTATATCTCCAAACTATATAATACTAATGTCTATTTAAAATTGTTTTACTGTAGTAGGTAATAAGATAGGAAAATCCCTGAAAATGTTGTGAAGGGGGGAAAAAACAAGTTATTAACAAAGTATACACAATGTGATCCCAGTTTTCTGAAAATTATGCCATATGCCTAGAAGGAAAAAAACAAAAACAAAGATGTCAGAATGTTAATGGTGACTCTTTCTAGGTGATGGCATTATGGGTGAATTTTATTTTTCTCTAATGTGCTTTTCTGAGTTTTTCAGATTTCTTATGACGAACAGAATTCATTTCAAATAAGGAAGTAGTTTTGTAAATATTCTTAGAGTACTGTGGTTTTCACAATTCTTAGTGATCACTATTTTTATTATATTTTATAAATTTATACAAACTGCTTTTCCCAATGCATATGATACACACATATGATTTACACACCTTTTTTTCCTAACTTCTTGTACAGTTGGATTTCTTAAAGGCACAGTCCTCAATAACAAATTACCGTTTGGAGCATAGCTTGCCTTGTAGCCTCCACAGAATGATAGAGATCTAGTTAAAGATATTATTGAAAGTACATTAGGGTCAGGTAAAAGCATATCCATATGCCATGTTCAGCCTAGGTCATGCCCTCTTTTTACCTACTCTATGTAGTTGTCTTTTATGATTGTTCAACAGACACCTTTGACTACCCTACTAAATGCTAAACACAAGACACTAGAGAGATGAAGATAAATTATAAGCCTCTATTCCTGCCATCAAGATAATTCACAGCTAAAAAAATTATCTTCAACGTGGTTTCAGCTTTCTTGATTTAAAGGGAAAAAGAGGAGGAAGGAATTGTGGGGCTAAAAAACAATGTTTTAAAAGGAGAAATTGAGGCCGGGCACGGTGGCTCATGCCTGTAATCCTAGCACTCTGGGAGGCTGAGGTGGGCGGTTTGCTCAAGGTCAGGAGTTCAAAACCAGCCTGAGCGAGACCCCGTCTCTACTATAAAAATAGAAAGAAATTAATTGGCCAACTAATATATATATATATATATAAAATTAGCCGGGCATGGTGGCGCATGCCTGTAGTCCCAACTACTTGGGAGGCTGAGGCAGGAGGATCGCTTGAGCCCAGGAGTTTAAGGTTGCTATGAGCTAGGCTGACGCCACGGCACTCACTCTAGCCTGGGCAACAAAGCGAGACTCTGTCTCAAAAAAAAAAAAAAGAGGAGAAATTGATGGAAAGATGGGTGGCTTATTTCATGGTTACATATTTTTAATCTTGACATAAGGAATTAAAACCTCTGTGTTGTAATGACACGAAAAACAATTGACAAAAGATACTGAAATAGCTAATGGACATATTCAACCCTAGACAAAAAATGTTGTGTATATTCATCGTAATTAGAATTGTGAAATCTGGCCGGGCGCGGTGGCTCAAGCCTGTAATGCTAGCTCTCTGGGAGGCCGAGGTGGGCGGATCATTTGAGCTCAGGAGTTCAAGACCAGCCTCAGACTCTGTCTCAAAAAAAAAAAAAAAAAAAAAAGAATTGTGAAATCTGAAAAAGTTTTCTTAAAAGTAGAAGAATCATTGAATAGCTTATAGTACATGTGTATAATGAAATTTGGGTTCATGAAGGTTATCAAAGAATAAAAATGTTTTGAAAAGTGTCAAAGAGGTAATGTCAAATGAGAAAAGCAAAAGTTATAATTGTTATATATAGTGTGATCCCAAGTATATTTTTAAAGTATAATTGGGGGTTCAAAGGGCTGTGCTGCTTATTCTTAACTATAGAAGACATAAATTGGTGCTAACTTTAAGATGAATTAATATATTTGAATCCAGGGAGTCCTGAGATTAAGAACAAAAATGTTAGTTAGTACTGAAACTTCTATGGAAATGCTTAGGCAAAAGACTTCAGAGTTCCCCATAATGTTTCTGATGTTGAATCTGCTGAAACTTGATGAGAATTTGATAATTGTGGGTTAATGCTTTCTTTTTTCCTGGGTGGGCCTTGAGGTTTTTCTTCCTCCTCTCTCTAAGAAGAGGAATCATCTGTCTTAAGTACCTACTAAAAATTTGCATGGAAAGGTCTGTTGGTTCTAATACTTCATACTGGTTAGGAAAGAAAAGCAAAGAGTAACTTTGTTTATATGTAAGCTGCCTATAAGAAGGCCAAATTCTGTGATATTAAAGGCTATGTGTTACATATAAATTTTTATGTAGTTATATTAGTATTGAATGAATTTGTTATTATTCCCTCAAATTTAGTTTTCCCGTTATTGGAATGTGCATTCTCACATTTACAAATACTGCAGTATTTAACGTTTAAAAAATCTAAAGGTATTGAGAACTGCCCTGCTTTTAGGAGTGAATTATATCCATATTTTAGGAAAAATAAAGGTACCAGAGTAGGGGGAAGAGACCAAAAAAAGCTGATACAAGTAACTTGTAGATATGTTTTGTTTAGAAATAGTTAACCAAAATGGCACAGTTTGCTCAGGTAAAATCTTGATTACTTGCCAGAGATGCAGGTTAAAAAACAATCTTTATTAAGTAATGCGTTTGTAATTTTTTTCACAAAATAATGCTTTTCCCTTACTATCAGAATAACCCATAAATAAGCTACCTTTCTATTATAATATTTCTTTTCCTGAAATACATCAAGATATTCTAGGGCAGTTTATCTCCTTTTAGTAGTTCCAACAAAATTATCAACAAAACAAATTAGCAGCGGATACTCAGTACTGCCCTTTGGTTTATTTTGTTCTTTATTAGCAAGTTTTATCTACTTTTAAATCTTATTGCTTCTGATTTTAGGATTCTTATGTTGGACCAGCTTTTGGACAGTATAAAGCACACAAAAGGAATTCGTCAGCAAGTAGTTCAGTTACATGTTGTTTCTTCGGTTTCTAGTTTCCTGAAGGTAATTCTTTTTTTAAAAATTTTGAAATATTTGCTTTTTTTTTTTAATGACGGAAACAAAAACATCTAAAACTGCAGCTTCTGGAAGAACAACTTGTTCTTGCTGATCTTGTACCTCTCTTCAAACTTAACTTTGGCCTACCATCAGGCCTTGTGCTTAAGAGCTGGGTCTCTGGCTGGGCATGGTGGCTCATGCTACTAATCCTAGCACTCTGGGATGCCAAGGGGGGAAGATCGCTTGAGCTCAGGAGTTCAAAACCAGCCTCAGCAAGAGCAAGACCCCCATCTCCACTAAAAATATAATAGGAAAAATTAGCCTGGCGTGATGATGCATTCCTATAATCCCAGCTACTCAGGAGGCTGAGGCAGGAGGATCACTTGAGCCCAGGAATTTAAGGTTGCAGTGACCCATGGTGATGCCACTATAGTCTAACCTGGGTGACCGAGCAAGCCTTTGTCTCCAGAAAAGAGCAGGGTCTCAAAATATACCCTTGTTGACAACAGTGTTGTCCAAGGGCATTTCCACATGTACCTGTGGGCGCGAGGTGAGATCGTAATTACAAACTTTCACAAAAGACTTGGTCTTCGGCCAATTGGCGATCTTCTTGCCCATGGCAGCTGTCAGTTTGTGGGAATAGTGATTAATTCCAGCCACCAGAGCATGGTTGTTGGGGTGGTCTGAGGTGCCATCATCCATGTTCTTCATGATTATGGCTTTGCATCAGAGTAGCATCTGGTCAGGACTAGCACCACTTTCCCAGCTTTCATGAACTTGCCCATTTTGACAGCAACCCCCTAGGCCTGCAGCAGAAAGCGAGGATGATGTTCTTAAAGGGGTTTCTCTCTTTCATTTTTATTAATCTCTTGATGAAAATGTTTCAGGATTTTGAATTCTCCTTTTACTTTTTCTCCACATAAAACTTACTAGTCAAAAATTAAACACATAGTCTTAGCTGAGAGCCATGCATTGGGGATTGATGGCCTGTGGTCTAAATCAAACTCATTGTTACATTTATGACTTATTGTTTCTAAGAACAGTAAAATATAATAGGCTTCACTGATTGTTCATTTTATGAATAGCTCTATTAATGTTTGGAATACATTTATACCTCAGTGATAATAGATTGCCATATTGTTGCCTACAGGTTTAAAATTCTATAGTGCTTTGTGGGAAAAAAAATCAAATTGTGTTTGTACCATCAGCATGGATTTTTGTGTTCTGATTTTTTAAAGTTATAATTTAAGTATGAACATATTTGGTTAACCAGAATATCCATTCCAAACTGGATAAAAGAATTTACTACTATTGTAAGTTTGGGTTGTTCTTTACATATTTCAGTATGTGGCTGGCTCCAAGGGAAGTTTAGGTCCAGAAGAAATGAGAAGACTTACCCTAACATTAGTTATGGGAGGCCTAGAAAGTCTCAACCCCCTGTTGAGATGTGCAGCTGCAGAAGCCTGGGCCAGATTAGCCCAAGTGGTTGATGATGGAGCTTTTACAGCTGGATTAGCTCAAATAAGCTTTGACAAGTAAGTGATGATTTTATTTAATACTCAAGGGCTATGTGTCAAAACTGAGTATAGCTTGCTGGTTTGTTGGAACTAGTAACAACTTCATTCTGAGCTTTAAGAGAAAAATTGATAAGTATGGGTACTTTAAAATAAAAAAGAACCCTTTGGCCTGTTGGTCTTATAATATAAAACTATTATCATTTTAGCTCTAGTTTTTATATGATAAGAGAAAGATCACTATAATATGAGTGATATAATTGACCATCAATGGAATAGACTGTAGGATAATGAGATACTTGTGGACTTTTATCTGTAATATATATATATATATGCGTGTGTGTGTGTATATATATATGAATGAGATAGGTAGTAAGAATAATCTACAGAGTCTACAGAAAAAGGCTATAGGCTGCTTATCAGTAAACAAACTACTTTCATTTTTATCAGCTCTGGAACTTTGAGGTTACTGAATCCTCTCAGCCAGTTATCCTGTATTCCACACAAGAGGTTATTTAATACTGCCTTACCTATTTAAGAATGTTAAAGTAAATGAGGTAATAAATATGAAAGTAAATGAAGAAACAAAGCAACTACAAGTAAAAGTTCATGGACCAGGTGCAGTAAATCCCACCTATAATCACAGCTACTCAGGAGGCTAAGATGGAGGCTCAGTTGAGGCCAGAAGTTCAGAACCAACCTAAGCAACATAGCAAGACCTGTCTCTAAAAAAATGGAAACAAAATTAGCATGGTGTGGTGGTGCACACCTGTAGTCCCAGCTACTCCAGAGGCTGAGTTAAGAGGATGGCTTGAACGCAGGAGTTCGAGGCTACAGTGAGCTATGACTGTGTCACTGTACTCTAGCCTGAGCAACAGGGAATAACCTCATCTCTAAAAAAAATTTTTTTTATTAAAGAAAAATTCATGCTTATATTAGTTATAAATATATAATAAATTAGTCGTCATGGTAGTAGTACAGACAGCCTTTTGAACTTGCGGTCTACTGTACATTTGTGTTTGGTTTGGTTGGGTGTGAATTCTGGAATCAGATTACTAACTCAACTCAAATCCCAATTCTGTCATTTAATAGTTATTTTGTGAGAGTTGCTTTAGCTATCATTTTGGTTGTCTTGTCTGTAAAAAGGAAGTGCTAAAGGCCAGGCGTGGTGGCTATGCCAATGATCCGAGCACTCTGGAAGGCTGAGGCAGGAGGATCACTTGAGCTCAGGAGTTTGAGACCAGCCTGAACAAGAGTGAGACCCCGTCTCTACGAAAAAATAGAAAAAATTAGCTGGGCATGGCGGCACATACACTTGGGAGGCTGAGGGAGGAGTATCACTTGAGCCCAGGGGTTTGAGGTTGGAGATGACACCGTTGCACTCCCGCTGGGGTGACAAGAGTGAGACTCTCTCTTGAAAAAAAGGAACTGGTAATATAGTATGAACCACAAAATTGTTGGGAAGATTGTAAAGAACAATTGAATGTAAAGCATTTAAGTTAGCAACACAGTACATGAAAAATTCCTAATAAGTATTGACTTGTTATTAATATATTTGATTTTAAAATCAAAGTTCTTGAGTTAAAACTCTTTCTATGAAATTAAAGTATCTCAGCATGAGTTTTTAAAATGTAACTTAATGACAGAGTAACAATACCTATCTTATAAACTTTGTGTGTGCGTGTGTGTCTGTGTATCTGAAAGACATTAAAACTGTCTATACTAAAATAATCATTAATAGTGTGAAGACATTTTTATTTAAAATGTTTTCCTTTACAACTCTGGTCCCCAGCGCCTGGTACCAGTCAGTGTCCTGTTAGGAACTGGGCCTCGCATCACCACCTGAGCTCTGCCTGTCCTCTCCCTTCCCACCCCCGCCGCCATCCATGGAAAAGCCCCCCCCCCATCACTCACATCACCCCCTGAGCTCCACCCAACCCCCATCCATGGAAAAATTGTCTTCCATGAAACTGGTCCTCGGTGCCAAAAAGGTTGGGACTGCTGCTTTATAATATACCTTTTGGGCTATTTCAGAATTTTTATCAGTTAACAGTAAATATATTTCTGAATTTTAACCGTTCATATAAAAAGTTTTGCTTAGGCTGGGCCTGGTGGCTCACGCCTGTAATCTTAGCTCTCTGGGAGGCCGAGGCGGGTGGATCGCTCAAGGTTAGAAGTTCGAAACCAGCCTGAGCAAGAGTGAGACCCCGTCTCTACTAAAATAGAAAAAAATGAATTGGCCAACTAAAAATATATAGAAAAAATTAGCTAGGCATGATGGTGCATGCCTGTCATCCCAGCTACTCGGGAGGCTGAGGCAGAAGGATTGCTTAGCCTAGAAGTTTGAGGTTGCTGTGAGCTAGGCTGATGCCACGGCACTCTAGCCTGGGCAACAAAGTGAGACTCTGTCTAAAAATAAATAAATAAATAAAATAAAAAATTAAAAAGTCTTGCTTAAGTGACAATGTACATGAATTAGTTTTTTTATCCCAGTGATTACCATTTATTTTTATTTTCATAATTACAGATTGAAATCAGCAAGGGATGCGGTTACCAGAACAGGCCACTCATTGGCTTTGGGGTCCCTACACAGGTATTTAGGAGGAGTAAGTTCTTCTCAACACTTGAATTCTTGTATTGGAATCCTTTATGCTTTGTCTCAGGATAATACTTCTCCTGATGTGCAGGTGAGTACCTCATATGTTACTTTCTTTCTTTGAAATTCATGATTTTAGATGATGCAGATTATGTTTTTGTTGACCATTAATAATTTGTGAATACTTCTCTCCATAGTAAATGTCAAAGCCATTGTTAACCTCAATGGATTTTTAGAATTCAAGTCTATTTTCACCTCATACTTAGAGTGTCTGAAGTCAAGTTCAGTATCTTTTTCTGAAAATGGATTTCCCTTCCATCTTAGTAATAATATATACTACTTTAAAGAGCTTAAAAGGTTCCAGCCTTTATATTACATTCTTCTAAATATAGTATCATATTTGATATCATAGATATCATATAATATCATACAGTAATTTAGGGTCTGTAGTTCCATTGTGGGAAAATAAAACTAAGGCTTTGGAAGCTAAGTAAAGCTAAGTAATTTGCTCACAGCTGAAAAACTAATGAATCATGGAATCAGTTCAAGAACACAAGTCATGGACTCATGTTCTCAACCACTTTATTGTTGTACATATCTTACCCATTTCTGCCAATAAATGCATTATTCTCCTGATATCAAATATGGAATGATTTTTATTCCTCCTATTTTACTCCCTTTATCTCATCTTTTCTCTGTCCACCTTGTTATTATGTGCCTAGTTACTATAGTAGCCCCTTAACTAGTCATGTTATTTTTAGGTTCTTTTCTTTCCAACTCCCTCTAGCTGTAAGGCCAAATTTATTTTCTCAAAAGGTTTTCATCTTGACTGGGCACTGGGGCTCTTGCCTGTAATCCTACCACTTTGGGAGGCCAAGGCAGGAGCATCACTTGAAGCCAGAGGATCCTGTCTCAAAAAAAAAAAAAAAAAAGATTCACCCTGGAGTGCCATGGCACAATTGTAGCTCAGTATAGCCTCAAACTCCTAGGCTCAAGCGATCCTCCTGCCTCAGCCTCCTAAGTAGCTGGGACTACAGGCATGCATCACCACCCCCAGCTAATTTTTTAAAAATTTTTTATACAGATGGGATCTCTCTATGTTGCCCAGACTGGGCTTGAACTTTTGGGCTCAAACAGTCCTCACACCTAGGCTTCTCAAAATGCTGGGATTACAGGGGTGATCTAATGTACCCAGCTTCTTATTGCCCCTGTATGTATGTATGTATATACATACGTATGTATGTAGTGACAGGATCTTAACTCTGTCTCCAGAGTAGAGTGCAGTAGCATCATCATAGCTCACTACAACCTCAAACTCCTGGGCTCAAGCAATCCTCCTGCCTCAGCCGCTTGAGTAGCTGAGACTACAGGTGCATGCAGCCACACCAGGCTAATTTTTCTGTTTTTTTGTAGAGACAGGGTATCCCTCTTGCTCAGGCTGGTCTCAAACTTCTGGCCTCAAGATATCCTTCCACCTGGGCCTCCCAAAGTACTAGAATTATAATCGTGATCCACGATTATAACTATGCCCAGGCTAGTTACTGCTTCTTTAATCAACTCATTCCAGTCCCATCAGCTGACCTATGAACCTTCTCAATTATTACCCCAAGTATTGGTGGCTTCTACCTACAAATGATCTACCTACTTTCCTTCTGCACATGTCATTCTCATATCTGCATTTACATTTTTTCTTTTGCTCTTTTCACCTCACACTTCTATGTGATAATCCAAATTTTTTAATATTTTAAGATCCAGTTTGATTTTTTTTTTATTTATTTACTTTTTTTTCTTTTAAGAGATAGGTGGTCACTGTGTTGCCCAGCCTAGTGTCAAACTCCTGGCCTCTAGTAATCCTCCTGCTACCTCAGCCTCTGGAGTAGCTAGGACTACAGGCATGTTTCACCACGCCTGGCCTAAGATCCAGTTTAACCACCATCTCATCAAACTTCAATAATTCTAATCCACAGTTAGCTTTCCTTCTCTGAATTACCGTATTATTAATCATCTCTTTCACATTATCTAATACTTGATTGAATTGACTTATAAGGTTTTCCATTTTTCACCTGTCTTTAAATACAGTACTTTTTTTGCTTCCATCTGTTACATTCATCTTCTCTCTCTTCAAGAAGTCTGTTCTGAATGAATGTAGTTTTATATTGAATACCTTTTGTTGATTAATTTAAACCATGGCTTCCAGTGTAATCAGTTACGAGTCTTCTTGATTTCTGTCTCTCACCTAACATATAAGAGCTCATTTTTATAGCATTTAAAGTACTATAAGCTTTCTTATACATCCATTGATAAAAGGGATAAAACTTTTTCAGTTCATTTCCTAAAGGGAGAACTTTTTATTTACTTCCTGTTATGGAACATTCAAACATATACAAAAGTAGAATGTATACTGTGATGAATGTGGTATGCCCATCATCTACCTTCAGTGGTTATCAGTATATGGCCAGTCTTGTTTCATTTAAACCAGAGTATATATTTATATATTAACATATAAATAAAAGGGTACCTGTCGTAAGTATACATATCTACAAACTGAATAAACTATGTAACCGGTACCTGAATTAAGAAATAGTACATTATCTATTTATCTGTACATTATCTATTTATCTAATGTACAATAGGACATTACCCCAGACACTCTACTCGTACTGTTTTCTAGTTAACTACCTGCCCCACCAAGGATAAACATTATCATAGTTTGTAGCAGGACAAATTAGTTTTGCCTGCTTTTATACTTTATATAAATGGAATCATACAGTATGTACTCATTTTATATTTGGCTTTCTTCACTCAAAATTATGTCCAAGAGATTTGTCCATATTATTGCATGTAGTTGTGGATTTTGTTGAATCTTTTTAAAAATTTGAATTTTCATTCTTTCTGTATATTAAACAGTCCACAATTTTAAACAAACTAGATTTGATTCAAGCTGTTAAAGTACCAAATGTTATGTTGGAATTCTTAGTGCTGAGCTATATCTAAATATACCATTCTAAATTTATTGATTGCCTCTGAGTTGGTTTTATGAGTTGAATATTTAAAAAGAAGGGTTTTCATTCATTCATTCATTCATTTATTTTTGGAGACAGAGTCTCGCTCTGTGTCTCCACTCCAGGTAGAGTGTCGTGGCATCATCGTAGCCCACAGCAACCTCAAACTCCTGGGCTCAAGCAATCCTCCAGCCTTAACCTCCCAGAGTGCTAGGATTTCACATGTGAGCCACCATACCCATCCAAGAAGAATTTTCTTAAACTATTTAAGTTCTCTTTCTCGTTCCAAATTAGTATAGTGTACACATACTTTATTTTGCCCTTACTTTATCACTTGCTTCAAAGAAAGAAAAATTTAAGGTATTTTAGGTGTCTTAAGTTTAATGCTACTATAATATTTTTAATTGTTTTTCTCTTTACAGACCTGGGCATTACATTCTCTATCATTGATAATTGATTCTGCTGGCCCACTCTATTATGTGCATGTGGAACCTACCCTTTCTCTTATTATAATGTTGTTGTTAAATGTGCCTCCTACTCATGCTGAAGTTCACCAAAGTCTTGGTCGCTGCTTGAATGCACTTATTACCACATTAGGTCCAGAGCTACAAGGTATGCACAGTTGCTTTTGTGATGTTTTACATTAAAAATATACACATAAAAATGAATTCAGTTCCTAGTTCTTTGCTGGGCATGTGGTAGGTTCTCAGTGTGTTTTGTTAAATGAATGTGTAAATTCCTTTAAGTCTGATTTCTCTTTGCCTTAAAAAGACAAAGAGTACCACATTTAGAAAGATTAGATATGTCCTAAAGACACTTTCCTTAACAATTAAAATGACAGACATGAAATAGAATAAAGAGCTCACATCTCTATTTAAGAAATAAATGACAAAGTCAAAGATCTCAAATATTCTGATTTGTTCAAATTACTTAGTATATGATTATATTAATAATACACGAAAGTAACTCTTAACCGATACAAGCAGGGCTAAGTTTATTGACAATTTCTAATTCCACTTTTCATGAAAATAAGTTATAATCTACAGATAGTCTTAGATTCTTCTTTGTCTAATGATTTGTGTTGTAATAAACCTTTCAGATTAAGAATAAGTACTCTAAAATCTGTCACCAAGATTATCTGTGCTTTTTTAGCAGAAATCATTCTTCATAGATCTATAAGTTTAAAACTGAAAGTAAATTTAAAAACCCAATAATATATGTTTAAAGAGTAATGATTCTGTAGGCCAATTATTAAAAGCTTTCTGATTTTTAATTTAGGTAATAGTAGTTCAATTTCTACCTTAAGAACTTCCTGTCTGTTGGGTTGTGCAGTGATGCAAGATAACCCAAACTGCCTCGTTCAAGCACAGGCCATCTCTTGCCTTCAGCAGCTTCATATGTTTGCTCCACGACATGTCAACTTGTCTAGCCTGGTTAGCTGCCTCTGTGTGAGTATAGCATTATAAATGAGTCTTTAGTTTCTTTTATTTGAAACTTAAATTTATTCTAATACACATTTCAGTTATTCTCTAGACTGTACAAAATTATACGTTACATATATTGCTCAGTTCTAATCTTTGGGCCGGGGGCATTAATGTTGAACTTAATATTTGGAATATTGATTCATTAATCAGTAAACACATATTGAGTGTTTATAATGTCCCAGGTACTATATACATACTGTAGGACATGCAAAAATTTATATGATCATCTGTCTATTTTTTTTTCTTCTTCCTCCTCTATTTTTTTTCTATTTCCTCCTCTATTTTAAATGATTATAAAATTATTTCCTTCCTATATGGGGAAATAACACCTTTCCTTAATACTCTAGCAACATGTGCATCAATATATGGGTTCTAATAATGCATCTAATGAATGTAGAAGGGTGAAGGCAGTCAGCCAGAAGTTCTGATGAAGGGGTTTGTAATCGTCATTGATTTTAAGATTTACCTTGAGGGTCAAAGATATCTATCCTAGACTTGCCTCAAAAACTGAGTTGCATTTGGAATTATAACTTGAAGCCATTGCTTTTCAACTTTTTCTGCCCCTGCAACGTTCACAGCACACTCCTGTTAGTAACATGGCAATTGAGAATTATTACTTTTGACCTTCCATTTTCAAGCTTGAAGCAAAATATGCAGTATTTCAGAGCTTGAAAGAACCTAAAACTCTGTCACATAGATTATCCCTAGTTTTGTAGAATGGTGTTTGCATCATTAAAACCAGTCTTCTCAATAAAAAGATAAACTGAAGACCAAAAAGTCAAATACTTTGCTCAAGGTAACACATCTAGGTAGTGGTAGCTACCAGATTTCTGGGCTCTTCTTTCAGTCCTCAAGTCATTATTCCATGCTGCCTTTGTAGATTTTATGGATAGATCTTATCTCAGCTCTGCCGAGGACCTAGCTGTGTGCCCTTAAAGGAAGTCCCATAAGCTCTTCCAGCTTCAGCTACCTGGTCTGTAAAACAGGAGGATTATACAAACTGCTGCATGTAAAAACACGTGTCTTAGGTACTAAATTAGCACTTAATAATGGTAGTTGCTTTTATCGTGTTGACATATGCCTTAAACATACATTTTATTAACCATTGTATTATTGATAACTGATAGTCATATAAAACTTTAAAAATAGGATTCTGACTTTTCTGACAAACTTTTATTCCTGTATTTTTTAGATCCTGGTCAATTATGTATTAGGGAAAATAGCAGTTACAGGAAAAAGCTTTTACCTATACCATTCAAGGAATTTTGCCCAGGAATATTACTCTTTATATTGGAAGAACCCTTGCCACAATCAATTATTGAAAAAATTTTCACTCCTTTGCAAGTTGGTCTAACTTTTACTCTCCATTTAAATACAGTGATACTGCCATTTTTTCTTCCTGAATTATAGTAGAAAATTTCTGTTAATAGCCTTTTAAAATTTTTCCTTGAACTAATACATGAATTCATTTATTAATCAAAGTTTATTGAGAAATGAAGAACAAAACTAACCAGTAAGTCATAGTGAATAGGATCTGTCAAACTTGTTAATTTTTTTTCTTCCCCAGATCAAAAAAGGTATAAAGAAGAATGTATCAGATTTTTCCTTTAGGTGCAGTCAGAGCAATTGAGAAAATCAGAAATAACAGTTACAAATCTTATTCATGTAACTGATAATATTTAAGCTATAAAATGATTTTTATTATAAAAATACATTCAAAAATTACTGTTGCTATAGTGTGTTAATTATGTGTCTTAATATTTTGGCTAGTAATTCTAAATTTATTAGATTGAATTTATTATATTTTAGAGTATTCCCTGACGCAAGGAAATTGCATTTCATCATTAGGCAAGAATCTTAGTGGAAAGGATTTTTTTCTAACTGCATGCTGTTAAATTTTCATTCTGAACTTGCCCTTAGCTATACTAGCAATTCTGAGTGCTGTTAGCTTTAAAACTTGGCTTCAAAGAGTAAAAAAAAAATCTATAATTAACTGCTGATGAGGTAAACCGTTAACTTTGTCTCTTGCCCAGGCACCTGTTTATATGAATACAATCCAGATCGCTCCCCTCATATTCATGCATACCTAATCTGGTTTGATACTGAGGCTTAATCATAGATTCCAAAGGAAAACCTAATTATTCAAATATACATTTTAAAATTATAATATATTTTATATCTTGGAGTTCATGAGTATTTTCAAGATGCTACCTCAGCTCATATTTTGTTAAGTTGTAAAGTATTTGTGGCGTATTTTTTAAGCTGAAGCTAAGCCAATTTGAATGATAGTTATCAACATTTATATTTTAATGCTTAGCTGACTGTTGTCAAAGTCATCCTAGTATTTATCTTTTGGTTTTGTCATGACTGGTCTGTCATTTGTTTTTGTGCAGGAGATCTTGTTGGATAATTCTGTGTTGGTAGGTCCCTGACCCTTGATTCCTAACCCTTTTTTGACTTTTGCAGTGCTGTTTCTTTGTGTCATTTTTGGTTGTAGATGTTTGTTTTCCTCTGCATCTCTTTGTTTAAGCTAACCATTAATGCAAAGTACAGTATGTGTAGCATGTTACATGGTGTTTATTTAATACCAATGTAAACAAATCCTTCCTAACCTTCTCCAGCTAGTGCACTCACTCCTTGCACTGAATTTTGCATCATTTTAATTTAATATATTCATTTTAGAAAGGGATTATAATTACAGTTTAATTTAATTTCTATATTTTGCCTGCATCGTTTGCTTTAAACCACTCTATTCTCTTCCCAATATAAATGCTGGAGAATGACATGGAGATAGTAAGCCTCCCATTTTGCTTTGTGTGACAGCTTTCAGTCTTTTTCTACCAAACTAGTAAAGAGTACTTTTAAGCATGCTTTTTCTGAAAGATTGTTTGACTAGCCTGAATAAATGCTGCACCTGCCTTGTATCATATGCTTGTAAAACTCCAGTTAAAATAACTAGTAGATTTATTAACTTTTCTTTAAAATTGTCTTGTAGAGTGTTTTTGTGTTTTTTTATTTGTTTGGTTTTTTGTCATTGTCAAATACAGCAGTAATCTTGGGCATGAGTAAACTTAATCTTTTTATATTTTAACTTCTCTGTTAATGCTACAAACTAGTTTCTAACAGGAACGACAGAGTTCCTAAACATGACAGGAATGGCATTACCTTGAGACTTTTCTATGAATTACATTCCTCTCTGTCCACATTTGTGAGTTCATGATATAGCTTGAGGGTATAATAGAACATACTTATGAAGCCCTTCCCATCCATATGTTTCACTGATTATATATTCACAAACTTTTTTATCTTTGGCTTCTGATAAAATATAAAATTTAGTTCTCTTACATGTGTTTCTTCTTATAATTTGAAAACTAGCTCCTACCACCTACTCTTTTTTTCCTGTACAAATTTAGCCTCTGCTCTTTACAACAAACATATCTACTTTAGTCCTATTTTTCTCACATATGCCAAATCTCATGCTACTATGTCTCAAATTTTGCTTGGAAAATCACTATTATAACATGCATATTTATTGTTGTAGACCACACCAAACTGATCTTTACTTTCATAGTTAGAACAAAATAAATTTAAAATCTCTAGACTTTTATTTTTGAAATCATGGAGTAAGAATTTTTATGCAGAAATCTTTGACTTGTAATTGATCATTTGAATTATGTCACAATCTTATTTGCCATAAGTAGACAAAACCTATTGAGATTTATATTGTATTTCTCAGATACATACATATATGTATATCAGTATATAAATATCTCTCTGTGTATATATATAAAATTTGCTGTCCTATGTTTGTCTCTACAGAGCATTCTTGGTGAATGTGTTTTCTGAGTAAAACTCTTTCTGTCCTTATTTGAAAATGAATTTACTTACTCTGTATGTCACCTGAATAAAATACTATTGTTAGAGACTATATTAACAATAACTAACATTTATTGAGAATTTACTATTTGCTAGGTACTATGGTAAGCACTCTGCATGTTACTTTGTGTTAACATCATAACAGCCCTGTGTGATAGGTAGTGTTACAAAGAAGGAAACTAAGGCACAGAGAGGTCTAAATAATTTGCCCAGAGTCACATAGATAGTAAGTGGTAGATGTAGGACTCAAACTGAGACAATTTAATTCTAGAGCCTGCATTTAAACCAATATGCTATATTGCCTTTATAGATTTGTATAAATTTCTACTTAGAGAATTATAAAACATTATAATATAGTTACATGAGCACAAATTTATAAACTGTAAATACATCCTTTCAATTGCATTTCTTTTGTCTCTTAAAACTACTTTTACTTATATAAATTCTCTGTCTTCTAACACTGTCAAAAGGCTTTTGCTTGGATTTGTTTACGAATTGTGTATAATCTAGTACACATATTACTCCTTAAGCTGTTTCTAAGTTATGTAATCACAAATACCTACTAGAATAGTTTCAAGAAGTTTCTATGTATTTAATAAATTGTATCCAGCCCATTCTGAGCTGGACAAAATCAGGAGGGGATCCAGTGAATATCTGTTAGACTTACTGAGTGCCACCAAGAATTTTAGCTCTTTCATTCCTCCAATGGTATTTTTCAGGTGAATCTTTGTAGCCCCTACTTGTTACTGAGAAGGTCAGTACTGGCTTGCTTACGTCAGCTTGTACAAAGAGAAGCAGCTGAAGTTTCAGAACATGCTGTTATGCTTGCTAAGGATAACAGAGAGGAGTTGACCCCAGGTAATTCTTTTTATCAAGATTATATCTGAATCAAATTATTGTTTTAATCTTATATTTTCCATATATACATGAGTTTTTAAAACAAAATTTAAAAGCGAACATATAATATGTCTTAAGCTTGCTACGAGAAATAATTGCTAACAGTTGTTCCAACCACTGATGTTACTGGTTTAGACCAGTGGTTCTTAAACTGAAGTTTCTAAGCCAGCAACATCCACCTTACCTGAGGACTTGTTAGAAATGCAAATTATTGGGCCCCATCCCAGACATAGTGAACCAGAACTGGGAGTAGAGCCCAGCAATATGTGTTTTAGCAATCTGTGTTTTTGCAATCCGCATGTTAGTATAGTCATACACCACATAATAGTGTTTTGATGATGTCAGTGATGGACAGCATGTACAGTGACAGTCACATGAGATTATAATACTATATTTTTACAGTACCTTTTCTATGTTTAGATACACAACTCCTTACCATTGTGTTACAGTAGCCTACAGTGTTTAGTATAGTAATGTACTGTACAGGTTTGTAGCCTAGGAACAATAGGCTGTAACTTCTAGGTTTGTTGAAGTATGCTGTATGATGTTGCACAATGACAAAATCACCTGAGTGTGCATGTCTCAGAACATATAGCAGTCGTTAAGAGATGCGTGACTGCTAAAGTTTGAGAGCCATTGGTTTAGAGCAAGTTTTTTCATAGCAGTCAATTGAAATTGGATTTAGCCCTTATGTAATTTATCATACATGCCTCTCTTCCCCAGAAATCTCATTTTAATAAAATTTATTATAAAGGGTTGTTAATGCTCCTTTCACATTTTAGAGCTGAATTAAAGGATTTTGTAGCCAGTAAAATTTGTTTTAAATGTATGTCCCTTCATTTTAAAACTGTGATGTTAATAACCCAAATTTGCATGTAAATTTAAAGAAACTATTAGCCTACAAAGACACTAATAATAATATTTT
The DNA here is from genome assembly GCA_008750895.1 of Mirza zaza. Lineage (NCBI taxonomy): Eukaryota > Metazoa > Chordata > Mammalia > Primates > Cheirogaleidae > Mirza > Mirza zaza. Next base: position 4,206 of record VSMD01027609.1, on the reverse strand, counting down.
ACACTTGTATGTGTATAAAAGTACTGTCATACTTTTAGAGAGTCACAGACTTTAATATCCAATGTGTTAAAGCTTTCAGATCCACAGTGTGTTTTACTATAAATACTCTGTGTTCTTTAAATAACAATTTTATTCTTACATTAAAACTTTTGCTCCAACTGGCTCAATCAGCATGGCTGGACTGCTATATAGACATACCTAGGAGATATTGTAGTTTCATTTCCAAACCACCTTAATAAAGCAAGTCACATGAGTTTTTTGATTTTCTAGTGCATGTAAAATTTACGTTTATACTATAATGCTAGCATTATAGCTAAAAAAAACAATGCACATACCTTAATTTAAAAATACTGTATACGCCAGGTGCAGTGCCTCACGCCTATAATTCTAACACTTTGGGAGGACGAGGTGGGAGGATTGTTTGACACCAGGAGTTTGAGACCAGCCTGAGCAAGAGCGAGACCCCGTATCTACAAAAAAATAGAAAAATTAGCCGGTTGTGGTGGTGCAGGCCTATAGTCCCAGCTGCTTGGGAGGCTGAGGCAAGAGGATCGCTTTAGCTCAGGAGCTTGAGGTTGCAGTGAGCTATGATGGTGCCACTGTACTCTAGCTGGGGCAACAGAGTGAGACCCTGTCTCAAATTAAAAACAACAACAACAACAAAAACCTTATTGCTAGATAACACTAATAACTCCTTCAGGGAGTCGTAATCTTTTTGCTGGTAGAGAGTCTTTACTAGATGTTGAAGGCTGCTGACTTGCTCAGGCTGGTGGTTGGGGTGACTGTGGCAATTTCTTAAAATAAGACAACACTGATGTTTGCCATATTGATTGACTATTCCTTTCATGAAAGATTTCTTTGTAGTATGCAATGCTGTTGATAGCATTTTACTTACAGTAGAACTTCTTTCAAAAAGTTAAGCCTCTCAAACCCTGCTGCTACTTTATCAACTCAATTTATATAGTATTCTAAGTCCTTTGTTGTCATTTCAACAATGTTCACATATCTCACTAGGAATAGATTCCATCTCAAGAAACCACGTTCTTTGCTCATCCATAAGAAGCACTTCCTTATCTATTTGTTTCATCATGAGATTGCAGCAATTCCATAACACCTCAGGCTCCACTTCTAATTCTAGTTCTCTTGTTGTTTCCACCACATCAGCAGTTACTTGCTGCACTAAAGTCTTAAACCCCTGAGAGTCATCCGTGAGTGTTGGAGTCAGTTTCTTCCAAATTCCTGTTAGTGTTGATATTTTGAACATTCTCCCATGAATCACAACTGTTCTTTTTTTTTTCTTGAGACAGAGTCTCATTCTTTTGCCCGGGCTAAAGTGCTGTGACATCAGCCTAGCTCACAGCAACCTCAAACTCCTGGGCTCAAGCGATCCTCCTGCCTCAGCCTCCCGAGTAGCTGGGACTACAGGCATGTGCCACCATGCCCAGCTGAATTTTTCTATATATTTTTAGTTGGCCAATTAATTTCTTTCTATTTTTAGTAGAGACGGTGTCTAGCTCTTGCTCAGGCTGGTTTTGAACTGCTGACTTTGAGCGATCCTCCTGCCTTGGCCTCCCAGAGTGCTAGGATTACAGGCGTGAGCCACTGTACCCAGCCACAACTGTTCTTAATGGCATCTAGAATTGTGAATCCTTTCCAGAAAATTTTCCATTGACTTTGCCTGGATCCTTCAGAGGAATCACTAACTATGGCAGCTATATATATAGCCTTTTGAAATTTCTTTCTTTTTTTCTTTTTTTTTAAATCACATTTACAGGGGGGAGGAGGGCATGGGCAACATATGTAACCTTAACACTTGTACCCCCATAATATGCTAAAATTAAAAATCACATTTACAATGAATTTATTTCTTAAATAAGACAAGCTTAAAAGTCGAAATTACTTCTTGAAAAGCTACAGAATGGATGTTGTTGTTAGCAGGCATGAAAACAACATTCACCTTCTTATACATCTCCATCAGAGCTCTTGGATGACCAGGTGCATTGTCACAGAGCAGTAATGTTTTGAAAGGAATCATTTCTAAGCAGTAGTTCTTAAAAGTGAGCTTAAAATATTCAGTAAACCATGCTATAAACAGATGTGCTGTTATCAGCCTAGCTAACAGCGACCTCAAACTCCTGGGCTCAAGCAGTCCTTCTGCCTCAGCCTCCCGAGTAGCTGGGACTACAGGCATGTGCCACCATGCCCGGCTAATTTTTTCTATATTTTTAGTTGGCCAATTAATTTTTTTCTATTTATAGTAGAGATGGAGTCTCACTCTTGCTCAGGCTGGTTTCGAACTCCTGGCCTTGAGCAATCTGCCCGCCTCGGCCTCCCAGAGCGCTAGGATTACAGGCATGAGCCACCAGGCCCGGCCAGTTTTGCTATCTTATGTAGGCGAGGTTCATGATGCCCCAACACAATTATAATAGTAACATCAAAGATCACTGATCACAAGTCACTGTAACAGATATAATAATACTGGAAAAATTTGAAATAGCAAAATACACAGACATAAATGACACACAGACGTAAAATGAGCACCTCCTTTTGGGAGAATGGTGCCTGCCAGTAGTCTTGCTCGATGCAGCGTTGCCACAAACCTTCAATTTGTTCAAACAAACAAACAAAAAATCATATTTTCAAAGTACAGTAAAGCTAAGTACAATAAAACAAGGTAATAATCATCAAGCAGGTTGCAGAAGTCATCTGAAAACTATTTGGTGATTACTTACCTTAACCAGAGAAATTTTAATTTTCTAACAATGTCAAATGTTCTCCCAGGTGTGACCTTTAGTTTATATTCACCATTGAAATTATCTGTATCTGTTGCTTTAGGCTTTAATTATATAATCATGCTGGTATATTTTCCCTATGTTAGTAAAATTATAATAAAGAACTCAGTATATAATTCCTTTTTTAAATTTTTGTCATTTTTTAAACTCATCGAAAAGGTGAAAAAACCATGCTGTGAACACACATATTTACCTACTTAATATCTTTTATATGTCTTTCTTTATACACACACACAAACGTTTTGCCAAATCATCTTAAAGCAGACTCCTGACATCATGACAGTTCATCCCTGTATACTTCAGTTTGCATTTCCCAAGAAGGCCATTTTCCTACATGACCATGTACCATTTCCACACCCAAGAAAATCAACACTGATTTAATAACATGATAGAATTTACAGTTCTCACACAGATTTCTCTAGTTATGCAAAAAAAATGTTCTTTATGACTCCTTCCTAACCCCCTAAATTCCACCTAAATCTAGGATCTGGTCATGACTCACACATTGCATTAGCTGTTGCATCTTTTTAGGCCCCTAATCTGAAATATTCTTACAGCCTCTTTCTGATTCTTACAAGATAATTCTTCATTAAATTAGTCTAATAGTAGCATAATCTTTTGAATCTATGTGCTTTCATAAATGCTAGATGAGTTAAATCTTTAAGAGAAAATTCATTTGTTCTTTTGGCATTTTCAGAGTAAAGGAAATAGAGGGTAGATCAAAGCTTCTATTTCTCCTTTGAGATGCGTTTTTACTTTGTAGTGAGGATATTGTGTAGTGATTTATGTTCATTCAATAGTCTATAATAGCTTACTTGTAGTAATTAAACACTATAATTATTCCCCATACAATGATTGTTTTCTGTTTGGACTTTGCTCTTATGTTATTAAGTTTAAAGACTTTATACCAGAATGAGGAAGTATTTATTTATTTAAAATTTGAAAATAGGTCGGGCGCTGTAGTTCATGCCTGTAATCCTAGCACTCTGGGAGACCGAGGCGGGCTGATTGCTTGAGGTCAGGAGTTCGAAACCAGCCTGAGCAAGAGCAAGACCCCATCTCTACTATAAATGGAAAGAAATTAATTGGCCAACTAATATATAGAGAAAAAATTAGCCAGGCATGGTGGCGCATGCCTGTAGTCCCAGCTACTCAGGAGGCTGAGGCAGCAGGATTGCTTGAGCCCAGGAGTTTGAGGTTGCTATGAGCTAGGCTGACGCCACAGCACTAACTCTAGCCTGGGCAACAAAGCGAGACTCTGTCTCAAAGAAAAAAAAATTTTTTGAAAATAAAATGATTATACCGGGCCAGGCGCGGTGGCTCAAGCCTGTAATCCTAGCTCTCTGGGAGGCCGAGGTGGGCGGATCATTTGAGCTCAGGAGTTAGAGACCAGCCTGAGCAAGAGCGAGACCCC
>VSMD01027604.1:0-50097 GCA_008750895.1 Mirza zaza | reverse complement strand
CTCACCTCGGGGCCCACCGCGGGTGGGGGGCTCACCTCGGGGCCCACCGCGGGTGGGGGGCTCACCTCGGGGCACAGCTCCAGGTGCGGGGCTCACCTCGGGACCCGGCCCGAGTCGGGGGTCTCACTTCGGAGCCCACTGCAGGTGGGGAGCTCACCTCGGGGCACAGCCCCAGGTGCGGAGCTCTCTCCTCGGGGCCCACCGCGGTCGGGGGTCTCACCTCGAGGCCCACCGCGGGTCGGGGCTCGCCCCTGGTCCCAGCTCCAGGTGCGGGCAGCGGAGGGACGGGTGACAGCGGCGGCCCGGCCGGCTCCCGCGCCCCGCCGCGTGTGTCCGCCCCCGCGCTCCTTCCGCCCGACGCCGGCGGCGCAGCGGGGCGGGGCGGCGCGCACGCCAGGCATCGCCAGCCGAGCGCCGAGGCGCCTCGCCCATTGGCGGAGACGGTTGCGCGGCGGAGGCCGAGCGCGCAGCCCGCGGTCCGTTCGGTGTCAGTCAGTCATGGGGCTGCCGCCCAGAGCCGCCGCGGGGGCGGCGGGGCGCGGGGCTCGGGGGCCCGGCTGAGCCGGCCGTGGGAGCGAGGCCCTACGGCAGCGACGGCAGCGGCGGAAGCGAGCGGGGGGCGGCGGGGGCGGCGGGGGCAGCCGGAGCCGCCTGGGATGTTCAGTGAGTGCGGCGCGGGGCCGGGGCGGCGCGGGCGGGGCGGCGCGGGAGGCCCAGGCGGGGCGGCGGCTCCCGCCGGCGGCGGTGGGGGCGGGGCGGGGCGGGGCGGGGCGGGGGCCGCTCTGCGCGGGCGGCGGCCCCGGCGGCGTGGCCTGCGGGCGGCGGCCGCACCTGGAGGGCTGGCGGTCCTGCCGCGGTGGGTCCTGCTGCGGGTGAGCCCCGCCGGCCGGCCCGGGGGCCGGGGAGGGGCCCTGGCGTTCGCCTTTCCTTTGAGGGAAGGGGAGCGTCTTCGGGGCGAACTCGGGATTAAACTTCGCACGTGGGGACCGTGCGTGGGTGGGTGTGGACGCGACCTCCGCGTGTGACGCGGGACCGGGTGCCGGCCCGCGGGGCCGCGACAGCAGCGGGAGAAGGCGCCCGGGGGAGCGCGGCTCACACCCCGCTCGGGACTCCGGGCTCGCGCGGGGCGTCCGGTGCGGAGGGGCAGGGAGCGCGGTGTCATTTAGACGGGGCGGAAGTGGAGCACGGGAACGCCGCATGCAGTTCTCCCACCAGTTGTGAAAGTCGTTATAAGGTGGATCCCGCAGTCTGAGTGGTTCTGGGACCGAAAGGTAATGCCCGTCCCGTGCGACGTCTGTCCTAAATCACTGTACCTAAACTCTGACCTTGTAGACCGAAATCTCGGAATGGCGACTCCCGCTAACAAGCAGTTTGGTGCTGTGATGGGGAGAACAGTAAGGGCGGAGTGTGCCTCCTGTTAGGTGATACAAGTGTATCACTGAGGTGTACAGGTGTTACCACACCTGAGTTGGGGGCTGGGGAGGACACGGAGGCGGTCGCCCAGTCTTGGTCACAGCCCTACTTAGAAAGTGAGGGTAGGAAGGGAAGTTTGTGCTTAACACGTAAAATGCATCTGGCCACATCTTTTAAACTAAGAGGAGCTTAACTGGAGAATAGAGCTTGGTGACCAGTAGACCTGGCATTGAAACCATGTAGCTATCTGTGTAACCTCTTTGAACCTTAGTTTCCTGAGCTGTAAAATGGGATGATGACTGGTAGCTTAAGAGCGGACCTTTTTAAAGGTACCCAGAAAAAGAATGGTGTATCTGAAAATACCAAACATGTAAAAGGCACACTCTGTACATAGTAGCTATTATAATTTCCTTTTTAGCAAAATACCTCGTAGGTTCCTTGTAGGCCTGTGTTTTTTGTGTTAAATGTAATATATGCAAACTTTGATTTTCTTTGTGAGTCGTAAATTTTTCCTGTCTTAAAAGTCAATGTTAAATTAGAAAACCCTAGAAAACCAAAAGGTGTTCTTGCCTTGAGTGTTTTTCTTTGTCATCAACAATGAATTAGATTAGTGTATGACAATGAAATACAATAGCATTCTTATTGTATAACAATGAATTAGATTGGAATAGTTTTGTTGTTCCTGCCTCTAAATGTGAAGTTTGTATGTGCTTCTATTGCTGTGAAACTAGGTAAAGTCCTCCCTTAACTGCCCAGTAACTCGGTTTTGTAAATGGTATGTTAGCACCTATGAAGGACATCTCTGGGGGAAACGGGGGTTTTGTTTTGGCTGATTTGTTTTAGCTGGAAGGGGGCCCTAGAGATCATCTGTTAAATCAGTGGACAGTACTAAAAGTCAAATTTGCAACCTCCTTTCCATGTAACCAAAGGCTTCTCAGGTAGTAACTATTCCAATCATCCTCTCAGAAAGCATCTGGCGAGCATTCACTATCCCGCTCCCCCAGGAAGGCCCTGGTCAAATGTAGAATCCTTTGAGCAGCAAGGTACTACAAAGGGTAAGTGCTCAGACCCTTCAGCCGGATGGCCTGAGTTCCATTCCTGGCATTATATAACTCGGGGCAGGTTATCTGACTTCTTTGAGCCTCAGCTTTCCCATCTGAAGACTGTTACCAATTTGTGAGCTTAAAGAAGATGATCTATGTAAAGCACTTAAGATAGCGTCCTACAGCAGTGTATATACACGCGAGAAGTGTCGGGTATTGGTAGTGTAGGAAACAGACCGTAGTAGGATGAGGACTGTGATCGAGGTTTGTTCCTGAGTCTAGTGGGTAGGGGGAACTGTGATCAAGGGAAAGGGAAGAATATTGATAAGACTGATTAAATAGATATCCCAAACTAGCATTGGATAAGGTTATTTCAGCCCATTATGTCCTATTCAAATAGCACTTTGGGCACGGACTCTGGGGAGGAGGAGGTGACTAAGCTGGCCTGTGAGGCATGGGTGAGACTTAGCCAAACCAGTCTGGAGTGCCAGTGTGGGGGTGTCTCCACTAATGGGGGGGGCCTTGACCAAAGCCCCTCAAGTGAAAAGTTGGAGTGGAACCCACCAGTAGAGTGAGGAGAACTAAGGATTGGTCCAGTTAGGTAAACAAAGGCAGATCAGACTAACCTGGAAATGACACAATAGAGATTGAATTTTTTTTTATACTCCACACTGGTGGAGGCAGTATAAAGTTTTTACGCTTAGCACATATGACATCAGATTCGATTTTTGGAAAGATTGTGCCTGCAGTCGTGTGGTATTGGGTTGAAAGTAGGGAATGTCCATCTACTTGTCTTGGCAGCTTCATATCTGCCTGTGTTTCCAAAGGAAAATGACAGCTTAGCAGAATTAGGCATTTTAACCCAAATCTGGAAGCTTAGAGAATACTTAACAGAAGGCATGAGGAAACCCTTAGATCATTCCAAGCAGCCTTCCCTCTTAAAAATTGTCTTTAAGTGTATACGGTATATGCCTGATCACATGGCAATGTTTCCCCCCAAAAGTCTCCCTCTGAAAGGAAGGTGTTGCCTCACATCCAGGGCTCTCCTGTCACGGGGCACTCTCTCAACTGCTCTATTTTGAACAAAGAGGTGCTATTTGGGAAGGACTTAATGGGCCAAAATAACCTTATCCAATGCCTGTTTTGGGATGTTTATTTAATCAGTCTTACCAAATCAGTTAAACAAAAAACAAGAAAGATTCAGTAATTATTCACGGGGTGGGGGATATCTCCCAAAGTACATATGTTACATGCTGTTGGAAACAGAACTTTTACAGATCTCTCCCCACCCCCAAAAAATACAGTAAGTGACTAATGAAAAGAAGTTCTCACCACCTAAATGGGTATTGATGGCTTGGGTTGAGATTTTTAGCAAGAGTATGTATGTGCTCAAAAAGTGCTTTATTATAGCTGACTCAGTAGATGCGAATATAAAGTCATTTGGAAAATGGAATTTGATGATTCATAGTGGCTTAATTGATCATAGACACTGATGTTTAAGATGTGAATGGTGAGAGTAAAATTATTTCATGAATTAATATATTGCCTTATATAATATATTCTAAATAAGTATAAATTAATAAAGATTATAGTTAGACATTTGACTTTCATCTATAACCCTAAAAGGTTTTTTAATTAAAGTTGATCAAAAAGTTTTCTTTTTAATTTTTTAATTGCAAGGGTAAGATTGTCTTAGGTTTGAGCTTACCTTTTAGTTAAACGTTTTACAGAAATAAACTGCTGCTCTGCTGAAGCAAATTCCCTTTTCGCTTCTCATTTTTTGATTTTAAGAAGATTTAAAGAGCATTGTATACTGGCAGGGTTTAGAAAACACCATAAAGAATTTCCATTCATAATTCTTTGTTTAGCAGTCGAACAAAGAAGATATCCTCCCAGTAAGATGTATTGAACTGTATCTGTATCTTAATAACTTTACCACAGTAGTCCCCAGCATGTTTGGCACCAGGGACTGTTTTCATGGAAGACAATATTTTCATGGACCGGATGAGTAGGGGAGGGTAGTTTCAGGATGATTCGAGCGTATTACATTTATTGTGCACTTTATTTCTATTATTATTACATTGTAATATATAATGAAACAATTATACAGCTCACCATAGGTTGGGGATCCCTGCTTCACAATGTTTGGCAAAAGGTAGCTCTGTTTTTACAAACAAATTACTAACTTTTGGAGGTTTTGTAATTAGTAAGCAGAAGTGTTAGGCAGAACTTTGTGAATTAACATTTTTAAGCTAAGATGCTTATGCATCAGTTTCACAAGGTAATGTTATGCTGTAGAATTTTGTCATCCAATTCAATAACCATATGTGACATAAGACTACTTAAATTACAATTGATTGAAATAATTCAGTTCTTTAGTTTCACTAGCCACACTTTAGTGACTGGTGGCTAATGGCTACTGTTATGAACAGTGGAGATCTAGAACATTTCCATTGTTGCCAAAAGTCTTCTTGGACAGTACTACTCTAGAATGAAAAGTTGAAGATCATTTTACTCTACACACACACGTGCACACACACACACATAAACACTTTCATGTCATTAAGACATTTCTAAAGCCTCACTAACTGCATTTGAATACAGGAACAGTGATAAGCATAGGAAAACATATCTCCCCTTATTCTGAAAATAGAACATCTTATTTCTTCTGTCTGTGGAGGTATTTGCAAATGGAGCATGCATGAAAGTTTTCTTTTTTATTTTTATTTTGATAACGTTGGTACCAAGGAGTTTCTCTCTGTATAGTCAGACATAGTAAGTAGTGTAGATATCCATTCTGTAAATTGTGCCATACTCTTCCATGTTAATAAGGTTTTGTATAGAAGTGATTTTTCTGTGCCATTAAAGAGTATTTATGTAGAAATCAAATATTTGTGGCTTTTTTGGTTCATATAAATCCCAAAAGATCATAAGCCTAAACTAAAGTATTGAGAATTCCAAGCAGAAGCTAGACAGCACTCACTTTATTTTTAACATGCATTTCAAAGACAAGAAGAGCCCTGACCCCAGGGAACTCTGTGTCTGTTTGGGGGAACTGAGGAATAGTGATGACAAGAGCAAACAACCTGCATGGGGCAAAGGGTGATGTTAGGCTTGGGAGTAACATACTTATATACTCTGGCTGCTTTCTTAAAGGGTGATTAGAAGATGGGAGAGTATTGGAATAGTCCAGTTGAGAAGTGATTTGTGGTGACAGATAGCAGCAGTGAGGGTGAGGTAGCAGAATTGTTTCAGTTGCACTAGCCATACTTTTAAGTTAAGTTGGCAGGATTTCCATTTAGAATAGGCATTGGTAGCCCCTTAGGAAGTAAGAGAGAGAGAAAATCTTAAAGTGATGACTGGGTTTTTGCTTTAATGACAGATAATGGCATCTTTAAGCAGGCTGGGAAAACTAGGAGGAGAAGGCAGAGATTTTGAAGGAAAGATAAATTCCATTATGAGCAATTTCAGGTAGAAGTTGCAACATCCAGGTGGAAATGTCTGTTGATCTGCTGAGCTCAGGAAGGTGGTCTGACTAGACTGTGAGTGTTGTGTAAGTAGTGTTATGATTTATGGAACGTGAAGAATGGGGAGCAGACAGGAATGGAGAGGGAGAGCCAGAAAACAGGCTTGCAAAGGGGAGGGACCAGGGGAGAGAGTTTCAAAGCGGGAGGCACATTCAGCAGCATCAGATCCAGCCAAGACATCTGAAGGATAGTGTTGAAAAGTGACTAGTTAGATTGGACAAGAGTTGAGGAATCACAGGTCTCAGTCAGTAGGCTGCTGAGGTTGGAAGCAGAGTCGACCTTGCTTGGTAAGGAGACTGTCGAAGGTTTTGAATGGCTGGGGTGAGAAACTGTAGAGAAAGTAGTTGATGGAAAAAGACTTCTGGAACATCTTGGAGGTCCCAGCTGATGTTGGAGAAAATCAGTTTCTCATGGCATCTGTCTATGGGGTTTCATGATTTCTGCCCCCTCACCACTGCTGCTGCCACCACCACCAAAACTCCAGCTCTGCCTTGCATCCTGAGCCCCAGCCATGGCCTTATTCATGCGCCATTTTATTTCTTAAGAAACCATGGGAAAGAACACAGCTTCTAGTTCAAGTATATCACTGTCAGTCTGAGCAAAGATTGAATATGAAAGGCCCTCATAATTTTAAAATTATATGAGGTATGACTGAAACTGAGAGTAGTATGGCTCATTTATTTTTTCAGCTGTGATTTATATTTTCACAGAGTTAATTGAACATGCTTTATCATGATGATTAATTCAAAAGCTAGATTTTTAGGTCCTATTTAGAATGACTTTTCGCTATTATAACCATTAGATTACTGCGAATAAAGAGAACTAATATTCAAGGATCTAGTAGACATTTTACACAAATAACTTTCATCTGTAAGCATAAATTTGTAATTGGAAAACATTTATTCAAAAAAACAAAACTGACCAACTGTCAGAAGACTCAGTTGGGGAGCTGATTGGAGGATTATGTGCTGAGTTTGCATGGATTCACCTTGAACTCACCGGTCCTCAGAGCTGCCACCTTACGGGAACGCAGAGGGAGTTTTAGTGGAGAAGCGTATAGCACTCTCATGGCGTTTTGTAGAACTGCGTGGCACTTGACCTGTGACGGGCCTGCCCAGCACTCCCGTGCCAACATAAGCGGTTGGGGTTAGAACGCAGTGTAACCTCTGAAGAGGTTAACCAGACTGGAGACTCACACTGTCATCATCTGAAGTGTGTACCTGGCTGCCATGTATCTCTGCTACTCCACATTTCTGTAGTTAAAATGTTAAAAAATGCGGCTGTGGCATTTCCTGCATAGTTGATACATTGAAATGATCATGCTGGGATTTTACATGGCAACTTTGTTGAGGTATCAGTGGAACCATAGTCAACTATTGTATGTGAGAAATAGATACATGTTGTGTCAGAATCTCATTTTAATTTCCAGAAATACTGTGATATGAAAAGAAGGGTATTTGATATCTATTTTTACCTTTAAAAGTTAGGTATTTATGTAAGTTGGAAATTATGGGAAATTCTGAAATGTTAAAGAGTATATAATTATATTCAAACCCAATTTAAATTGAAAAGATTTTATAATTATGGGAAAAGCTAGGCAAGTAACTTAAAATTCCACTGGTAGTCTCGTGTCTGAGTCTCTCAAGAGACCTAGGTCTATTTTAAGGATGTGTGTGTGTGTGTGTGTATCCACTTATGGATATTAGTGCTATGGAAATTCGTTGAGGTTGGTGGGGGGGCTGATTTCTTTGAGGAACTCTTTTCATTAATTATTTATTTCACTTGAAATATGTGTATATTGGAATAAAGTCCAGCTAAGTTGATTGGATCATGTCTCTGGTATTTGAGTTCAACATAGTTATAAAAGAGAGTTACTGCCCGAATTCCTATCCTTAAGATCCATGGCCTTACAGTTGGCTGACCACTCAGGGAAGGTCCCTTGTCATAAATGGTGGTTTGGATTCAGTGAAGCTGACATTTGAGGTAGCTAATTTGGACACATTTGCTAGAATCAGTATTTACAAACTAACTTCTAGCAATCCCAAATATGGCCAGTTTTTACTATTGTTTGTTCCTACTCCTTTGTCTTTACTCTTTCCTAACTTTCACATCTTTTTTCTTCCTCCTCAGACATTCATATAAGCTGTCTCACCTTGAGGACACTGTGTCATCCATCACAGGGTCTGTTCTCCCTTCAGTCATTCATGTGTCTTTCACATGCAGGGGTTTTTTTTTCCTGTCAGGCAGTCGAAGAGATCCAGTTCCATCTGATTAGGCACACATTGGTACATGCCTTCCCATGTCAACAAAAGACGGGCAGTAAGAAATCTGGAAAGGTTTTAGTCTCAGCTAAAGTATGGAATTGGGCTGGTTTAGGGGAGTCTGGAGACTAGGAGCTCTTGGAGTCAGATTAAAAGCAGCTTTAGCAAGCCATGTGAGGGTGGGAGGTGGGGACTGATTGGATTGAGTAGTCTTGACTTTGAGCCACACTGGGAGAGGGCAGTACCGTCACAGCCTCCGTATGCATTTAATTTGTTTCTCTAAATATAACACTGGATCAGAATCTCTGGGCTGAAATTATTTATATGCGTACACTCACAAGGGATGCTGATGTACAGCCAGGTTAGAGAACCATAGAGAATCACCGAGACGGTAATGCTGATTAATGGCCACAAAGAAACAGTTATCTGTCTTCACTGATGGACAGACATATATTGAGAGCAGGGATCTCACCATCAAAAGTATCAGAATCCTTGTATCAGTGATTTTTTTAAAAAAACTTAATTAAAAAGTAATCTGGCCCTGCACCTCCCCAGGCTGGGATGCTGTGGCTTGGCTGCCAGCTGGGGCAGCTCAGGCAGCACCGGGCACTCAGGCCTCTGCTCAGCTTCCTTCTGGCTCTGAGATGCCTACGAAGGCTGCTGCGACAGACAAGGGTAAAAGCCAGAGCAGGAACCCGAGAGACCACCTCTTCCCTTAGCTCCTGTGGCAGTTGACCCTAAAGGTTATGTCACCATAACCATCCGTGCCAAACCTGGCTCCAAACAAAATGCTGTAAAACATTTGAAGCAGAGGCCATAAATGTAGCTACTGCAGTACCTCCATCGGAGGGAGAAGCTAATGCTGAGCTGTGTTGACATCTTTCCAAGGTCTTAAAACTCAGGAAGAGTGACATGGTTTTGGAGAAGGGTGGTAAATCTCGTAAAAAGGTGGTGAAACTTTTGGCCTCCACAACTCCAGAAGAGATCTTGGAGGAGTTAAAAAAAGGAAGCCAAAAAGAAATAAAAGCAAGAAATGAAAAATGCATCACTAGGAAGCTTTTTTTATCACTAATTCCAAAGAATTTGTTAAATAGGAAAATATATTTAAATGCACAGAAGAACATGGGAAAATGTGTATATATTTAAATAAGATTCAAAAAGTAGAAACTTTTAAAGTACTGTACAATATTTTACAGGTTCTAAGGTCCCTGACCCCAAACAGCCTGGAACATGTTACTCTGATTTCATGGCATTACACAGTAACAGAGCTGGAAAAGGTATTCAAGATGACTTGATTTAACACCTTTTATTCTGTGATGGGCCTTCTGATATCCAGAAGTTAAGAGACTTATTCAAGGTCATACCATGCAAGATGGCAACTGCAACCCAGATCCCTTGTTGAAGGCAGTTTATCCTGATTGTAAATGAAAATGATAACATCTCTACAACAGTTCTGGAATTCTAGGGAGCCTTCTAATCCAGTTTACAAATGACAGAGAAAAACCTGTCACACTGCTTTTAGTCTCACTTTATATTTTAAGATGTTTATCTAAATGCAAAAATGTTTTTTACATCTTTTAAAGATTACATTGGACATTTTGTGAAAAAGTAAGAATAATCAAGACTTATAATTTAATATGAATTATAATTTTTGAGACGTCACTAAATTTTCTTCTTCCTCCATGATAACTTTTAATCATCAAATCCAGTAGTTCTTTGCACCTCCAAAGATCCTTAAAAGAAGAAAGAGGACCTGGAAGCTGTTTTCAGTATTTGTTAAAAGCCTATCAGAAATCACATTTATATTAAGATTTCAAAAGCTAATAATGAATACATTTTTACATTTAAAAAAAGTAATGTAAGTCATCAATACAATGAGAGAACAACATAGCCTAACCAAGTAAGGCAAATTCCATTGTGAGAAGACGGTTCAGCATTGACAAATTTGTTACTGTGTTTCATTAAATCACTGAATTGCAACCATATCAGACCTGGTGCCCCTCCTTTTAAACAAATATTTGTACTCTTTTTGGCAATCCAGAAATGAAATGCATAGAAATATCTTTCTATGCACATAGTTTTATATATATATATATAAATATATTAATATAATATACATACTTGTTCATATGTGTGTCTCTAGCCTTCACTGTTGGCCCTGTTATGTGATTTTTAGGCAATTTAAAAAGCAGGTCTTCACAGTACATTTTTAAAGGGCCACCAAAAATCAGTTTGAAAGGAATGAATTATTTACAAATGATTTGGAGCCAATATGTTGCTATGGCTCCGTTATTCACTGCACATTACACACTAAAAGAAATTGCAGATGGATGAAAAGTAGATGCCAATAAACTTTTTTAAATGTTTAAGGAAAAAAATAACAGATTTCTGGAAAGAGTAGGATTTTAAATCTTAAAAAAAGAATGTAAGAACTCTCAAAGGAAAACACTAATGCATGTAACTGAAACTGAAAACGTAAACAGATCCAAATAAATGATCAAAAACAGACCTCCCTCACAAAAGAAACTGGGAACCCTTGATTTTGAGAATGTGACTTTGGTGGGAATGATCACGTGTGTCCGGGTATGTTATGTGCTTCCCAGGATGGACACCGTGTTTTAATCCCAGGGGGAAAGTGTTTCTACGTGACAGAAGAGAACCCAGAAAATGCATCCAGCTGTCGCTGGGTGTCTGGACTGTAGTGCTCCTTACTTCTGGCAAACCAGTGTTGGAGACCGTGGCAACACCAGGGGTTCCTGGCATTCTTGATAATAAATTCAGTAGTCAAGGGAAATAGTCCCTTTTTTCTTTTCGTTTTTATTTCTATGAACCCTCAAAGTAGTTTGAATTATTTAAAAACAATTTACCCCCATTCAGCTCACTTCCTACCACTCTCCTTTGTTATAGGAATTTATGAGGCATACTCTAACATGTATATATAGCCTCTTACTGTTTTGTTGCTTTTGTGTACTTGCGGTTTACATAAAGAGCAAAAGAGGTAAATAATATGATTAAAATGAAAACACATTGGTCAAATCCTTGACTTAGTGCTGGCAGCCTTTTCTTACTATTAAGAAACAAATATTACAGTCCCCTTCCCCATTATTAGCTTCATACTTTGTCAACATCTTTTTATCCAGTTTCTGGATTTCTCAGGTCTTTGATTTTGTACTGCCTCCTGCCTGCTTTTTCGGCTGGTTCACCACTAATTAACACCTTTCTCACAAAGTGGGCAGGAGAAATAAAAGGTCCTGAAATCTACACTGGCCCTGTTTGCTCCTCGTTAGCATCTAATGAAAACTTCCATGGGGCTGATTGCAATCGTGGTATTAGGCAGAGTTTGGAAGTGATCTACAGGGTTTATTGTCCACGCTGTTCCTATTTTCCATAAGCGAAGTTGGCTACACTGCTTGGAAAGACAGGCGAAACAGCAGAGGGAGCACCAGGCTAGTATTAGGGGACTCGGACTTACACCTTGCCTACGCCGCTTAGTTGTGTCGCCAGTCTCCGTCTGCCACGTGTTGTACCTGTCCGTGGTGTTGTGGCTGGATTAGTTGCTCTCCCAGGCCCCTGACACTGGCACCTTGTGGTTCCCTCCCCTCAAGGTCATGAAACGAGTGCGCACCGAGCAGATTCAAATGGCAGTGTCCTGCTACCTCAAACGCCGGCAATACATGGACTCAGACGGTCCCCTGAAGCAAGGACTGCGGCTGTCACAGACTGCTGAGGAGATGGCGGCGAATCTCACAGGTAATGACAGGGGCCCCTGCAGTGGGGTGAGCCTGGAGCAGTAGAACTCACGTCTGTGTCTGTGTGGAATCACTTCTCTTCTCAAGGTAGTGCCAGAGAGAAAGACTGTCCGGAAACCTCAGTGAGCTGCATCAAGTAAATGGCATTGGCCTCAGAGACCCTAACTGTCCTTCAAAGCCATGCTTGTATGCCACGTCTGAAGACCTCTTGTGGTTTCCCTGGCTAAAGTAATATTTCCTTCCTCAGAACTTCTAAATTGTTTCATCTATACCTTGATGGTCTGTGTAACTTTTTCCTTCTGTAAACTATTATCCTGCAAGACCCTTAGGGACAGGGTCTCTGTCCCCTCCTTTTACAGGTCCCCTTTCATCTAGCAGGGGCCTCGCACATGGAAATCAGGTTTGCTGGGCGAATGAGTACTTCAGGATCAGTGGTTGGAAATACTGGTATCATAGATACGTTCCGAAGGTTTTTAAAATTTCTTTTTGTTTTTTATTTTTTTGAAATCAGATTCTCTCTTAGAAAGTTGAATTCATCTGGAATAACAAGTAAGTTGTCCCTTGGTATCTGTGGGGAATTGGTTCCAGGACTCCTCTTAGATACCAAAATCCACAGGTGCTCAAGTCCCCGATACAACATAACATAGTCTTTGCATATAATCTGCGCACAGCCACCCATGTGCTTTAAATCATTTCTAGATTACTTACAGTGCCCGCACATCACTTCGTTCACATGGATTCAGTGTAGTACTTGGCACAGCAAATTCAGATTTTGCTTCTGGGAACTTTTTTTACTGAATGTTTTCAATACACAGTTTAGTCCATGGACATAGAGCCCATGGGCATATGGAGAGCCTACTATAATTGTTACTTAGCTTTTTTGTGAGTTCAGGTTTTTATGTGATATGATTTTATATTGAGTTTATGTACCAAAGGTTTTGAAAAAAAGTTGCTGTGTTACTTTCGGGTGATTATGAACTACTTTAGGCTGTGTGTGGAGTTGGAGTTAGCAGTGGTTTCTGTAGCCCTGGTTCCCCTGATGTGCTCAGTCTGGATCCTTCTCTCTTCTTGGTTCCCAGACTTCCTCTGTTCTCGCAAGTATTTGTTACCACCTGCTCTACCCCTTAATAGTTTCATCCTCTATACTGGTAATAGCAGTCACCTCAGCTACCTCTTGTCCTACTACTGTCAAAGTCGGAGACCCAGGGTTTATTGCATTGCTGTAGGAAGAAAGTGATAGGATAGTGAAACCTGAGGATGCTCCCAGAGGAGTGGTTTCTGACTCCCTCGGAGACACTAGCAAAAACCCCATCAGGAATCTGTCTTCATATACTTTAAGGTCAGACCCATCCATTCTTTCTTTCCTTCACACTCCAGAAGGACACCCTTGATGAAATCATGGCTAGATGGTAGCCTTGGTGTAGAATAGTAAGTGCCTAGTAGGATAGTCAATGTACAAGGGCTCCGGCCCACTCTTGAGTAATTCCTTCTGAACTCATTGTCACAGCCTTTAAAGTACAGGAACAATCTCCTGATGCCTTGCATTCTTTGGAGCCCAGAGGCAGTAATTCTTTGCTGTTATTGATAGAAAGTAGAAATGAGCACTGTTAAACAATATTCCAGAACGCTACTATTCTTGGTTGTCTCCATTTAGATGTAATAGCTTGTTAGGAATGTTGGTGTTGTTCCTGGAAAACCACCAGGAAAAGTGAGAAATGTGAAATATGAATATCATAACATTTTGTCCTGGGTCTTTCTGTTAACTGAGTAATCCGAACAATTATGTCTTCATTCAACAGACATTTATTGAACATCTGCGGTAGGCCTAGTACAGAAAAGTTCCAGAGATAGCTAAGATTTGATCCTAGCTCCTGAAGAGCTATTAATAAATGTTCTAGTTGGGAAGTAAGGGAGTGATTATAGAAGAGTATGATGTAGTAAGTTCTGTGAAGGGAGTGGGGGAGTACCTCAAGTTTAATAGGATTAGAGAAGATGATCATATAAATTGGGCTGGCAGGTCAAGGAGGCTCCCCAAAAGGTCTCGTAATTCCTGGCATATAGTTGGGGGTCAGTAAATAGTAGAAGGAGTGAGCCAAGTTTCAAAGGAGCTATTAGGCATTTACCAAGGAGGGACAAGTTGGAGGAAGGTATCCAATCTATCCAATGTGAACTTTAGAAAAATCAGTCTGGTGGCAACATTGATTGGCAAGGGCCCAAGTTAGTAACCTAGTTAAGAAGGTGCAATCCAATGAGAAGTGAGGACAGGCTGAGTGATGGCAGCAGCAATGGGAATGGAGAGGCGAGGATAAATGTTAGGAATCTATAGGACTTAGTGACTAATTGAAAGTGGGGGCAACATGACGGAAAAATGGAGGAGTCCTGCTCTTCCGTGTCAGCCTTGCAGCAGATCCTGCTGCTTCTGGCTGGCTCTGAGTTCTAGCAGGGTACATTGACTTTCTTCTTACCTGTATCCCCCTGTTTATATTTTATGTTGTGGCTTACTCAGTCCTGCTGCATTAGTTACCATTCCTCCATCCATGTAAATAGGGTAAGGGAATTTGGGTTTTCTTTTTAGAAAGCATAAACTCGCAGAATGACAATTAAGTGCATGTTTACATACTGAATATTGAGACTCCGGCCTTGTTCCCCACATTCAGCTGCCCAGAATGCTGCAGCCAGGCCCTCATCATGCAGGAAGGTGAGTAAAAGATCCCTCCCTGGTGAGACTGGCCTGCCCAAGAGAAAAGACCAAAAGACCCTGACATTGTAAACTTGCCCATCCAGGTCATCCTGGGTGATAAGCCACGCCTCTATAGAATTTCCACTAGGGGTGGAGGGCCTCACTCTGAGCCAGCCAGGGCAAGAAACGTATCCTATAAGAAAGATAAATGGAAAGAAACAGAAGAAAAATTCAAAAATGCCATGATAGCCTTGAAACAAGAAGATAATCCTATTTTGGGGTGGGGGGGGAGAAGAACATTCATAGAACAAAAACCAAAGTTGTCAACTAAATATATGATAGTAAAAATGAAAACTCATTAGGCATTATAAGTAACCTAGGGAAAAAAAATCAGATTGAAAAGTGAGGAAGCCTCCCAGAAAGCAGAGCAAAAAGACAAAGAAATGGAATATGGGAGAAAAAATAAAAGGAGCAGTTCAGGAGATTCAGCCTTTAAATTGTAAGAGTCAGAAAATAGAAGGGAATTATCAGAATGACTCAAGACATGAGTCTTCAGAACTGGAAGACATGAATCTCCAGATTGAAAGGGCCCAATAAATGCCCAGCACAATGGTTGATAATGGATCCACACCAAGGCACACTGTTGTAAAATTTCAGAATATAGGGTCAAAAGTTTCCAGGTAAATCTCTTATGAACTTACGTAACTATCCTCTCTCATTCAACTTATCCTGTGCTTTATACCTTTTCATTCCACTATTCTGGTTTTATTGGGTGTCAGGCAGGAGGGGAGACAAACAGGTGTCATCCATCTGTCTCATTTAACCAGGACCCCCAACATACTTTGAAAATCTGCTGAAATGTCAATTGCTATTGATGTAGCTCAACACCCTCCTTCATCCTTCCTGCCCATAGTGGGTTAATAATTGTCTTTCCCACCCCTGTTTTCTATATCTTTTCCTCTTTAGTTCAATCAGAATCTGGTTGTGCCAACATAGTGTCTGCAGCCCCTTGCCAGGCAGAACCCCAGCAATATGAAGTACAGTTTGGACGACTGCGGAATTTTCTCACTGGTAAGTATTCAGCACTAGGAGCCTTTTCACATTAAGAAATAGAGTAATATAAATTTCACTTAGAACCTGCGCTATTCTAGGCATGGTGTTAGGTACTAGAGATTCAGAGGGGCCGGGCGTGGTGGCTCACACCTGTAATACTAGCATACTGGGAGACCGAGGCGGGAGGATTGCTCAAGGTCAGGAGTTCGGAAACCAGCCTGAGCAAGATCCCGTCTCTACTAAAAAATAGAAGGAAATTAATTGGCCAACTAAAAATATATAGAAAAAATTAGCCAGGCATGGTAGCACATGTGTGTAATCCCAGCTCCTCAGGAGGCTGAGGCAGAAGGATTGCTTAAGCCCAGGAATTTGAGGTTGCTGTGAGCTAGTCTGATGCCATGGCACTCACTCTAGCCTAGGCAACAGAGTGAGACTCTGTCTCAACAACAACAAAAAATAGAAATTCAGAGGTACTTTAACAAGACCAGCCTGAGAAAGGATGAAACTCCCATCTCTACAAAAAATAGAAAAATTAGCCAGGTGTGGTGGCACGCAACTGTAGTCCCAGCTACTGGGGAGGGTGAGGCAGGAGAATCACTCAAGCCCAGGAAGTTGAGGATGCAGTGAGCTGTGATGACACCACTGCACTCTAGCTTGGGTGACAGAGTGAGACTGTCTCAGAAAAGGGGAAAAAAAGGTACTTTAACACAGTTCTTACATTCAAACTTAAAGTCTGTTGGAATTATTGAGAGAGTTAAATCATGATGTTAAAGTAGACAAGGGCAAGGGCTCTGGGTTTTTTATTTAGTATTTTGTTGTTGTTGTTTTTGAGACAGAGTCTCACTCTATTGCCCAGACTAGCCTCAGCCTCCCAGGTAGCTGGGACTACAGGCACACGCCACCGTGCCTGGCTAATTTTTTCTATTTTAGTTGTTTGGTTAATTCTTTCTATTTATAGTAGAGATGGGGTCTTGCTCTTGCTCAGGCTGGTCTCGAACTCCTGAGCTCAAGCAATCCTCCCGCCTCGGCCTCCCAGAGTGCTAGGATTACAGGCGTGAGCCACCACGCCCGGCCTTTATTTAGTTTTATTCATGCCTTCAATACAGTGACTTGTGACTTGTGTTGAGTAAGTATTGAAAGCTAAGTCAGCCATGAGGAGAAGCATCCTTAAATGGGGCATGTTTGAAATGTACGATATATCTCTACCAGTAATACAGTACATCTTTTTTTTTTTGAGACAAAGTCTCGCTTTGTTGCCCAGGCTAGAGTGAGTGATATGGCGTCAGCCTAGCTCACAGCAACCTCAAACTCCTGGGCTCAAGCAATCCTGCTGCCTCAGCCTCCCGAGTAGCTGGGACTACAGGCATGCGCCACCATGCCCAGCTAATTTTTTCTATATATATATTAGTTGACCAATTAATTTCTTTCTATTTATAGTAGAGACAGGGTCTCGCTCTTGCTCAGGCTGGTTTCAAACTCCTGACCTCAAGCAATCTGCCCGCCTCGGCCTCCCAGAGTGCTAGGATTACAGGTGTGAGCCACCGCGCCCGGCCAATACAGTACATCTTAAAATGATCTTATTTCCATACATGCAAGACAGTAGTCCTCATGAGTCAACAGGCCAAAAAATTAAAAGTTGTAGTTTAGACCAGTTCATGGGTGGCAGAATGACCACTTGAGATAGGAATAAAAAAAAAAGGCTGTACCACATATTAGGGAAAAAAACAGTTCCATCAAATACAAGAGCTAAGTTGTCATTCTACTTTAAAAGCCCTGGCAAATATTTCAGAAAAATATCAAGAGCCCCAAAAGATAAATGGGAAAGGGATGTGAACATAAAAATTTGCACCAGGATAAATCACTTTAACAATGAACTAGGTGTGTTAATGCTTCATGGCAAAAATCATCACAGTTCTATAATAAATTATTCCAATGAATCTATTTTACATAGCTATGCTTCAGTGATTAAAAAAATACAAGCAAGGCCGAGAGTGGTGGCTCACACCTGTAATCCTAGCACTTTGGGAGGCCAAGGCGGGAGGATCACTTGACGCCAGAAGTGGGAAACCAGCCTAGGCAATATATCAAGACCCAGTCTCTACATAAAAAAAATAAAAAATAAAGAATTAGCTAAGTGTAGTGGTGTGCACCTGTAGTCCCAGCTACTTGGGAGGCTGAGGCAGGAGGATCCCTTAACCTCAGGAGCTCAAGGCTGCAGTGAGCTATAATCATGCCACTGCATTTCAACCTGGACAGCAGAGCAAAACTCTGTCTCTTAAAAAAAAAAAATACAAACAGAAATCTGTATAATGTCATTAGAGTCATCTGAATGTCATTCATAATGGAAATAGGTTATGTCCCTGACAAGAGCTATCTCACTGGCATGAGAACACAGAGTACATCACTATTATACATTTGGTGCTTTACTTTGTGTCTGTTTTTCTCATCAGAAGGTATGTTCCATGTGGGCCGAGACCATATCAATACATCTTATGACAGTGTCTGGCCTAGCATATAGTTAGCAGTTAACACAAGTGCAGGCTGAATGAATGAATGAAACAGGCTGAAAGAGGCCAGGCATTTCTTTTTTTTTTTTTTTTTTTTGAGACAGAGTCTTGCTTTGTTGCCCAGGCTAGAGTGAGTGCCGTGGCGTCAGCCTAGCTCACAGCAACCTCAAACTCCTGGGCTCAAGCGATCCTCCTGCCTCAGCCTCCCGAGTAGCTGGGACTACAGGCATGCGCCACCATGCCCGGCTAATTTTATATATATATATATATTTATATATATATATATATATATATATATATATATTAGTTGGCCAATTAATTTATTTCTATTTTCTATAGTAGAGACGGGGTCTCACTCAGGCTGGTTTTGAACTCCTGACCTTGAGCAATCCGCCCGCCTCGGCCTCCTAGAGTGCTAGGATTACAGGCGTGAGCCACCGCGCCGGCACAGGCATTTCTTTCTAAACCAGCTTCCCCACCAGTAGTACAGCGAGATAAATCTGTCATGGAGAGATAAACATAATCATTTTTAAAACTGAGTAGAATAACTTTTTTATAAAGACAGAGTTAAAATTTTTCCATGAATATACACAAAAAAATGGAAACATTTTTAAATAAAAACAGTTAAAATTTTTTTTAAATTGCTTAAAGCCTCGAAAACCAATGCCAAAGTTTAAAAACAACTCATTGTCTCCCAAGTTCTTGCTTACCCCTGAACAAAACTCTTATTATAAATTCACTTTTTCTTTTTTTATCCTTAGTGAAGACAGATTCTGAGATATTTAACATTCATATGATATGAGGAACTTCATGGAGCTTCTTTCTTTTCAGTTTAAACATAATAGACTCTTTTTATTAATCCTTTAATTTTCATGATTTTTTTTTTTCATTTTTGTGACTATTTACAGACTGTTCTCTACTTATGAATTCCATCACTCAATAGCTATGAAACTGATTAAGGTAACCCCTTGAGGGTTTATTTTTTTAGCCTTTATTTCCTGTAAATTTTGGCCATTTTCCCCAACTATAGACTGTAGTAAGTATAGATTCTTTCCTTTAAAATACTTGGCCGGGCGTGCTGGCTCACGCCTGTAATCCTAGCACTCTAGGAGGCTGAGGCGGGTGGATTGCTCGACGTCAGTTCAAAATCAGCCTGAGCAATAGCGAGACCCCGTCTCTACTATAAATAGAAAGAAATTAATTGGCCAACTAATATATATAGAAAAAATTAGCTGGGCATGGTGGCACATGCCTGTAGTCCCAGCTACTCAGGAGGCTGAGGCAGAAGGATTGCTTGAGCCCAGGAGATCGAGGTTGCTGTGAGCTAGGCTGACGCCACGGCACTCACTCTAGCCTGGGCAACAAAGTGAGACTCTGTCTCAAAAAAAAAAAAAAATACCAACGATGGTGGGAGTCAAGTAAAACTGGGATAACTCTAACTGTGTATAAGGCTAGGTATATTATTTTGATTTATATATTTATTACCTTACATGCATCTTTACCATTAAAAATTGTTAGCACAAGGATTGTTTGCCCAGAACTTTACATTTCAATGCATTATAATCTATCAAGCATTTCTTTTGTGATTTCTTGTCTTGTTTCAAAACTGAGAAAGTTGTTACTTTGTTTGTAATTTGATTCTTTAATCCTTTGGTCACAGATTTTTTGGGGTGGTTAATATATGTTGTTCACTGTGGACTGCCTTTCCTGGAACATTTTTCTCTACCCTCAGTTCTCTGAAGCGCAGTCAGCTAAATCAGATGAACAAGTATTTCCTGAGCACAATGATAAAGTGTAAAATATAGTCATAAATCTAATTTGGAAGCAGTACTAATATAAAAAAGCTATAAGTAAAAGTTTTTAAATAAAGCTTGAATATAGTAGAAGTGCTTTCACAGACCAATATAAGGTCAATTGCTGAATTATGTACATATCGGAATTGCATTTGGAATGAAGGGAGAGAAGGATGTAGTCTGGGGTAGTCAGAGAAGGCTTCACTAAGCAGGAGGTAGGATTGGGGGGGGAGGGGCAGTCTTTGTGTCAGGGCCTTGCTCTGTCACCTAGGCTGGAGTACAGTAGCATCCTTATAGCTCACTGCAACTTCAAACTCTTCTGAGTTCAAGCAATCCTCCCACCTCAGGCCCCCGAGTAGCTGGGACTATGAGCTAGGGCCACTGTGCCCGGCTAATTTCATTTTTTGTAGAGATAGGGGTCTCACTGTGTTGTTCAGGCTAGGAGGTAGTATTTAAGTCAGCACTTGGAGGGTAGGTTGGATTTCAGTAGACTGTGGAAGAGAAGGAGGAGGAGGATTTGGGTAAGTGGAAGGACATGAACAAAAGGGCAGAGATGACAGCTCTGTGCAGGAATAACTAAGAAACCAGCTTTACTGAGTATGGGGCTTTCAGACTGAAAATAAATGAATATTAGTCTAAAAGCAGTTTATAAAATGGTTTGGAAGAGGGGTCTGAGAGGCTGACCAATTAGTAAAAGTCCATGGCAATACTTAAGAAATGAGGTAGGTCAACAGATTCTCAGCCATCTTTGAAGTGTAAAAAATAAAATAAAATAAAATTAATTAATTAAATAAATATTAAAAAAAAAAAAGAAATGAGGTGGGAAAGGACTAGAGCTTGACAGTGTGGTAGAAATGGAAGGCAGGATCTTGGTTTCATAGTTAAATTACCACGGTAGAATCTCCAAGGTTCAGGAGTAGACAAGGAAGAAAGGGTGAAGATGACTCAGGTTTTAAGACTGGTGCTGGGAATAATACCTTATTGAACAGAAAGCAGCAGAAGAGGTTATACATTTTTAAATTGTCATGATAATGACATCCTACTGTATATCTTCCAGTAGGAAATTTGGGGCTAAAATTTAAGAGAAAGATACAGACTTGTGATAAAGGACTTGGCATCAGCTACATGGAGGCACAAGTTTAAGTCTTAGAAA
The DNA here is from genome assembly GCA_008750895.1 of Mirza zaza. Classification (NCBI taxonomy): domain Eukaryota; kingdom Metazoa; phylum Chordata; class Mammalia; order Primates; family Cheirogaleidae; genus Mirza; species Mirza zaza. Next base: position 28,918 of record VSMD01027604.1, on the reverse strand, counting down.
ATTATAAAATCTCAAAGGAAAATACTAGGGAAAGATACAACAGTATCTAAGTTTGTACCAGCCTGTAGTTTAGTCTTAGTAACATAAAAATGTCCGTTTGTAGTTTGTTAATGCAAAAGAGAAGTTTTACATTTAACCAACAAAATCTAAATGAGTACACTTACAGGACAATTATGGGTTAATGCTACTGCCATCCTAACATTAGGACTTGCCGTCTTGTATAGCCAGATAAGGTAATGAGCCCACTAAAATAAGTGCTTTGATTCTACTTCAGGTGATAAGATGACAAAAGTAATGCAAAACACAAACTAGAGCACTAAAGTTGCTTGTCAGTACTTACTTGCCAAGTGGCCATCCATGCAGATAATTCTGAATATACTTATGTTCATTGTTTTTTAGATTATTATCCAGTTAAAAAGTTTCTGTGAAGAACTCAAAAGTCTCCCAAGAATACATCTAAGGGCCTCAGAGGTCTGAAGTCCCCAGTATGAGAAACACTAATGTATTGAGAAAAAATACTGAACCTTGAAGACCTGAGTACAAGCTATTGAATTATTGTGAGAACTTAGACAAGTCACTTAACCCCTGTGGGTATTAGTTTCTGATTTGTGGCTGACTTCAGGCCCAGGTTTGCTGGATTTCAGAGTTCATGCTCTTCCTTCTTCAATCAGAAGGACTTTGAAATTCCAGAATTCTGTGTTAGGTGTATATTTCAATCAATAGTCTCAAAAAATGGGGTCCTGGCAAGAAAGTGTTATGTGATGGTGGGTTCCCCAGGAGGGATCACCATATTCTATGTGATTCTGTTGATTATAAATTCCTTATGTTTTTTCATTACAGATTCTGATTCCCAGCATAGCCATGAAGTGATGCCTCTCCTCTATCCTCTCTTTGTCTACCTCCATCTCAACCTGGTCCAGAATAGTCCGAAGAGCACAGTGGAAAGTTTTTACAGCCGCTTCCATGGAATGTTTCTGCAGAACGCCAGCCAGAAGGATGTCATCGAGCAGCTGCAGACCACCCAGACCATCCAGGACGTCCTGTCTAACTTCAAGCTCCGAGCATTCCTAGATAACAAGTACGTGGTCCGCCTCCAAGAAGACAGCTACAACTACCTTATCCGCTACCTCCAAAGTGACAACAATACTGCCCTCTGCAAAGTCCTGACCTTACATATTCATCTTGATGTGCAGCCTGCCAAGAGAACAGACTACCAGCTCTATGCCAGTGGCAGCTCCTCTCGCAGTGAGAGCAACGGCTTAGAGCCCCCTGATATGCCCAACCCTATTCTGCAGAACGAGGCTGCCCTGGAGGTCTTGCAGGAGAGTATTAAGCGTGTCAAGGACGGGCCTCCCTCCCTCACTACCATCTGCTTCTATGCCTTCTATAACACAGAGCAACTGTTGAACACTGCAGAAATCTCCCCTGACAGCAAGCTGCTTGCTGCTGGGTTTGACAACTCTTGTATAAAACTTTGGAGTTTACGATCCAAGAAGTTAAAATCAGAGCCCCATCAAGTAGACGTGTCCCGAATCCACTTGGCTTGTGATGTTCTGGAAGAGGAGGTATGAATACCATCTTTCCTTCCCTGCACTTGCCTTCCTAATTTGCTTAGACTATTCCTACCAAACATGGCAGACCTTACAGAGAACGGACTTCCTTATTTCCTTCATCATACAGCTAAAACCAAACTAATGCCATGTAACCTGTAGCCATTGAATTCTTAGACATGCCTAACCTAAGAGATGAGATTTTTTTTTTTTTTTTTTTGAGACAGAGTCTCACTTTGTTGCCCAGGCTAGAGTGAGTGCCCTGGCATCAGCCTAGCTCACAGCAACCTCAAACTCCTGGGCTCAAGTAATCCCACTGCCTCAGCCTCCCGAGTAGCTGGGACTGCAGACATGCACCACCATGCCCGGCTAATTTTTTCTTTATATATTAGTTGGCCAATTAATTTCTTTCTATTTATAGTAGAGACAGGGTCTCACTCTTACTCAGGCTGGTCTCGAACTCCTGACCTTGAGCAATCCACCCGCCTCAGCCTCCCAGAGAGCAATAAGAACTATTTTTAACAATATTAGCTTCATTAGTGAAGGGTTAGTATTTATTGCTATCTGAAATATAGATAATAACATCACTAAACCTAATTAAAGACCATTAGCTAATACTGACTTTAGTTGAGAATTACAGTAAATATTCGTTTATGTGTGTGCACATTTGCAAAAATATACTCAGAAGTAGGATTACTGGGTCAAAGGCTCTGCATTCTAAACTGTAATGACTATTATCATTTCCACACAAAAAGTTGTGCCATTTCCCAGTTTCATCGGCAGTAGTGAGAGTGCTACATTCTTGCACCCTCAGCACGCTAGATGGTAGTGGCCCTCTGAGGCCAGTGTTATCCTCTGGCTCGATGTGCCCCAGGATGTTCCCAGACCTCAATTTAAAAGTAACACAGGAAGTAGAGTTGCCAGTTCACCCATCAATCAGTGTAACAATCTGTTGTCAGATCTTAATTGCTTTATTTTGGGACGGTCTTTAAAAGGGACAGGCCCGCCGGGCGCAGTGGCTCACGCCTGTAATCCTAGCTCTCTGGGAGGCCGAGGTGGGCGGATCCTTTGAGCTCAGGAGTTCGAGACCAGCCTGAGCAAGAGCAAGACCCCATCTCTACTATAAATAGAAAGAAATTAATTGGCCAACTAATATATATAGAAAAAATTAGCCGGGCATGGTGGCACCTGCCTGTAGTCCCAGCTACTTGGGAGGCTGAGGCAGCAGGATCGCTTGAGCCCAGGAGTTTGAGGTTGCTGTGAGCTAGGCTGACGCCACGGCACTCTAGCCTGGGCAATAAAGTGAGACTCTGTCTCAAAAAAAAAAATAAAAAAATAAAAAAAATAAAAGGGACAGGCCCTGCTATCTGAGTTTCAGGTCACCGAGAATCACAACCTTAGAAAAAATGTGGGCCAAGGTCGATAGAAATTAAATTTTGCACAGAGTTAACTTTCTCTGAGAGTGGTCCCACAAAAGGTGTGGGCTAAAATCTTTTTGTCATATCACTGCTGAAAGTTAGGTAGCTCTGCCTCAAGTTACTTTGTGAAAATTCTTTATACAGGGTTCATGTATTAAAGAGTGAACATCACTCTAACTAAATTATAATTAATGATAAGGATATCAAAAATATTGGGTGCACTAAATTAAGCCCTTGTTTTCCTGCTCCTGTTTTTTGTTTTGCCACCCTCCTTATTTGCTGGCAGCCTATTCCTGTTTTCTTAGTGTGGCCTTTGAATTTTTGATTCTTACAACTGAGACAATATAATTAGAGGATTTTGTTATGATGAATAAAGAGTGTAGATTCCCATGTACAAGCTCTGATTTCTAGAATTTCCCTAGAAATTTAGGGAAATTTCTAGATTTCTAAAATACCCTCCAAGGTATTTTTCATTGCACTTGTATCTGAATTTTCAAACTTCTCTTTTCCTTGGAGATAGTTATGGCTGCTTGGGAGTTCTTCACATACAACCGAGGGATGCTGCCCTCATTTACTTTTGATTTTCGTTAATTAACAAAAAGGCTGGGTGGGGTAGCTCATGCCTGTAATCCAAGCACTTTCGGAGGCCAAAGTGGGAGGATCGATTGAGGCCAGGGATTCAAGACCAGCCCCGGCAACATAGTGAGACACCCCACCCCATTTCTACAAATGAAAATAAGAAAAATTATCTGGGCACGGTGGCACGAGCCTGTAGTCCCACCTACTAGAGAGGCTAAGGCAGGAAGATCACTTGAGCCCGGGAGTTTCAGGCTGCAGCCTGGGTGACAGAGCAAGACCTCTTTCTTAAAAAATAAAAAGAAAAAAATTATTTCTATTGACCTTATTGGCTTTGATGGTACAGTGTTTGGGCACTAAAAGTGAATTTTAAGACTCTGGCCACCACTAAAAAACTAAAAACTAGGTCTGTGGCTCTGTGACTTGTCTTGGGTGGATTTCCGGGCATCAAAAGAAGCATATTCGAAGACTCAGAAGTGAAGGATGACAGGAGGGATTCTAGGAACTGAGAAAATCGAGCGTGGCTGGAGTTGGGAGAGGAGGTGAGGAAGGAGGTGATGCGGTGCTGCTGTCTGGATGTACCATGTGGCAGCCACGCTAGGGTGGCAACAGAGGAAAAGGAGACAGTGGGCAGGTTGGGGAAGAGCCTGGTTGCTGCGTTAACATAGGACGTGAGGGAGAGGAGGCCTCGAGGTGACACCTGTGTCTCAGGCTGGACAGCTGGGTAAATGGGGGGCAGTGCTGTCAGTCAGAAAGAGAGCAAAGGGTATCATCGGAACAGTTGTTTTATTTAAGTGTCTTTTTTCTGGTCTGTTCATCATTATTCATATTGAAAGTACTGTAGATTCTAGCCTTTGCTTTCTTGAAGAATAAATTTTTTTTTTCTTTAACTTTAGAACTAAAATAGAGATCCTCCCATTCTGTTGTTGAAGGTCTTCTTCCTGCATGGGATTCCTACATCCCTACCCATTTTGTCACAGTGGTTTGGAGAAGTTTTTTATTTGGATTCTGACAAAGAGCATTTTTGGGGGAAGCAAGGCACAACTAAAAGCCCTGACTTGACCACAACATAATCTATGCATGTAACAAAATTACTTATGGACCCCATAAATTTACATGAGTTTTTTAAAATGAGCAAAAAGAAAATGAGTTAGTATAGTTGGGGTTTTTTTTTTTTTTGAACTAGGGATACCGGTACAGAAGGAGATAGTTAGGTTTTAATGCTTCTCCAGTGAGAAGTTGGACTTTCTTTTTTACTTGTAGAATTCACAATTAAAATCAAGACTCTTTTTTTTTTTTCTTGAGACAGAGTCTCACTCTGTTGCCCGGGCTAGAGTGCTGTGGCATCAGCCTAGCTCACAGCAACCTCAAACTCCTGGGCTCAAGCAATCCTGCTGCCTCAGCCTCCCAAGTAGCTGGGACTACAGGCATGCGCCACCATGCCCGGCTAATTTTTTCTATATATTTTTAGTTGGCCAATGAATTTCTATTTTTAGTAGAGACGGGGTCTCGCTCTTGCTCAGGCTGGTTTCGAACTCCTGACCTTGAGTGATCCTCCCGCCTCGGCCTCCCAAAGTGCTAGGATTACAGGCGTGAGCCACCGTGCCCTGCCTAAAATCAACTCATAATGCAGGGCCACAAACTCACATGCCTATAGCAGTCACGCCGGTAAAAGTAAATGGTGAAGCCTCATGGATTAAAGAGATGATGGGGAGTTGAGACCCATGTAAGCCACATTAAAGTCAGTTTGCACTCTGCTTTAATCTTTCTGAAGAAATAACTATGTCTTAAAGTAGTGAACCCAACATTTTAACAGTAAGTATTTAAATAGTGTTCAGCTCCAACAGTTCCATTTCTAGATATATATCCAAGAGAATTGAAAATATACGTTCACATAAGAACTTGTACATGGGCTAGGCATGGTGGCTCATGCCTCTAATCCCAGCACTCTGGGAAACTGAGGCAGGAGGATTGCTTGAGCTCAGGACTTTAAGACTAGCCTGAACAAAAAGTGATATCCCAAAATAGAAAAAATGAGCCAGATGTGGTGGTGGCACATGCCTGTAGTCCCAGCTACTCAGAAGGCTGAGGCAGGAGGATCACTTAAGCCCAGGAGTTCGAGGTTGCAGTGAGCTAGGCCGATGCCACGGCACTCTACCCAGTGCAACAGAGTGAGAGTCTGTCAAAAAAAAGAAAAAGCTTGTATGTGAATGTTCATAGCAGCATTATTCACAATAGCAAAAAAGTAGAAACAGCCCAAGTGTCTATAATCAGATGAATGGTTAAATAATATGTGGTACATACATAGAGTAGAATATTATTTGTCTGTAAAAAGAAATACTATAACATGGATGAACCTTGAAAACTTTATGCCAGGCCAAAGAAGCCCGTCATAAAAGATCACATATTGTATGGTTCCGTTTATAGGAAATATCCATGATGGGCACATCTGTAGGGAGAGAAAGTAGTTTAGTGGTTGCCGGGCGTGGGGGTGGGGGGTGGGGGGCTTAGGCATAGGAGAGAGTGACTGGGGTTACTTTAAGAGGTAATGAAAATGTTCTGTATTAGTGGTGAACGTTGCACATCTCTGTGAATATACTAAAAACCATTGAAATTTTATGCTTTAAATAGTGAATTTTACAATAAGTGAATTTAATCTTTAAAAAAAACAAAAAAGGAAACAACCAAGAGTCTCCTATGTAAGCATAAAATTTTCTCTATTAATTATGCCACATAAAACTGGATTCAGGCCGGGCGCGGTGGCTCAAGCCCGTAATCCTAGCTCTCTGGGAGGCCGAGGTGGGCGGATCCTTTGAGCTCAGGAGTTCGAGACCAGCCTGAGCAAGAGCGAGACCCCATCCCTACTATAAATAGAAAGAAATTAATTGGCCAACTAATGTATATAGAAAAAATTAGCCGGGCATGGTGGCGCGTGCCTGTAGTCCCAGCTACTTGGGAGGCTGAGGCAGCAGGATTGCTTGAGCCCAGGAGTTTGAGGTTGCTGTGAGCTAGGCTGACGCCACGGCACTCACTCTAGCCTGGGCAATAAAGTGAGACTCTGTCTCAAAAAAAAAAAAACTGGATTCACAGCACTGTCCTATAGCTTCCATTATCTCCCACTTGAAGATAATCTAGGTTAAGCTTTGGAAATGTGTTAATTGAATAGCAGTCCCTCTCTGTGCCTTGGTATAAGTAGCTCTCCTCTTATTTCAGTCACTAAAGTGAAGAATGAGACCATCAGTCTCCATCCTTTGTTCCATGTGAAATGGAGATAGAAATTATATCCAACTTTTGCCCTTGTTGATTGGTAACTATGTATTTTTAATACTTGAACAACATGGCAAAACCACAAATACCAAATCAAGGATTTGCACTTCCTTTGAGCTATATGTGTACAGCCACCCTCATCACTACCAGCACCCTGTCCCCGTAGCCCAACAAAAAGCACCCATATTCAGTTCATTTAATGTCTGGTGATTCTTACCCCAATCTGGTCTTTTTTTTTTTTTTGAAGACAGAGTCTCACTCTGTTGCCCGGGCTAGAGTGAGTGCCGTGGCGTCCGCCTAGCTCACAGCAACCTCAAACTCCTGGGCTCAAGCCATCCTCCTGCCTCAGCCTCCCGAGTAGCTGGGACTACAGGCATGCGCCACCATGCTCGGCTGATTTTTTTTTCCTATATTTTTAGTTGGCCAATTAATTTCTTTCTATTTTTAGTAGAGATGAAGTCTTGCTCTTGCTCAGGCTGGTTTCAAACTCCTGACCTTGAGCGATCCTCCCTCCTCAGCCTCCCAGAGTGCTAGGAGTACAGGCCCCAATCTGGTCTTTAAGTTTGAAAAGTAAAGAAGCCAACATTGTCAGCAATATTCAGCTATATAATTTGTATATAAAGCTGTCATTTAGATCAGTGCTGTACAAAGGGAATATAATGTGAGACATACCTGTAATTTAAATTTTTCCAATAATCATATTTAAAGAGGAAAAAAATTGTCAAAATTAATTTTATTAATCTATTTCATTGAATCCAAAATGGACAAGTTATCACTTAAGCATGTAAATGATATAAAAGATTATTTATGAAATATGTTACATACCTCTCTTTTTTGGTCCCAAGTCTTAGAAATCTGATGTGTATTTACACGAACAGCACATGTTGATTCACACTAGCCAGTAGCCACCTTCTCTGTTCCAGTTCAGGCTGCTATCATCTCCCACATGGATAGCAGTGGCTCACTTGCTTCTAAATCTTAACCCAATCACAAGCCCAGCCAAATCAAATTTCTTTCGGTCCCATTGATAGCTAATTAGAGAACAGTCCAAGGATAAATTCCAGACCCCAAAAAGGATCCCTGATCTGGGGAGGAATAGAGAGAGCTTAGGCTGAGCTGAGTGGACTGGGAGCCTCCTAGTTCAGGAGCAGCCGTAACAAATGTGACGTTTGTAGGGATGGCAGGGGTGGCAGACTGTAGCACAAAGATGCATTAAATGGGCCGGGTGCAGTGGCTCACACTTGTAATCCTAGCACTCTGGGAGGCCGAGGCGGCCGGATCACTCGAGGGTAGGAGTTCGAAACCAGCCTGAGCAAGAGCGAGACCCCGTCTCTACTATAAATAGAAAGAAATTAATTGGCCAACTAATATATATAGAAAAAATTAGCCGGGCATGGTGGCGCATGCCTGTAGTCCCAGCTACTCGGGAGGCTGAGGCAGCAGGATTGCTTGAACCCAGGAAATTGAGGTTGCTGTGAGCTAGGCTGACGCCACGGCACTCACTCTAGCCTGGGCAACAAAGTGAGACTCTGTCTCAAGAAAAAAAAAAAAAAGATGCATTAAATGATAGTTGAAGATCTGTTTATACTTATTTTTCTTAATCTTTAAATTTCTATTTTATGCATGCTTTATGTATACATAGTAAGACTTATTATTGGTTGGGCACAGTGGCTCACACCTATAATCCCAGCACTTTGGGAGGCTAAAGTGGGAGGATCGCTTGAGGCCAGGAGTTTGAGAGCAGCCAGTGCAACAAAGCGAGACCCTGTCTCTACAAAAAGTTTAAAAAATAGCCGGGCATGACGACACATGCCTATAGTCCCAGCTACTCAGGAGGCTGAGGCAGGAAGTAGGAGGATCACTGAGCCTGAGAGTTCAAGGCTGCAGTCACCTATCATAACACCACTGCACTCTAGCCTGGGTAACAGAGCAAGACCCTGTCCCTAAAAAAGAAAAAGATTCATTATTACATGAATATACTTTACAAATTAAACATTTCTATTTGGCATGCACACCCATTAACCGTTCAGTTGGAATGGCAGGGAGTTCTGGGGTGCCATCCTGTCTGTGGGAGAGAGAGGAGCAAGAACCCGCGGGGCTGGGTCTGTGCGAATCTGCTGCTCAACTGTGCCGAGGCCCTTGTGGAACTGGGTTGGGCCACACAGAAAGCGCGCGCGGCTGGGTTATTTTAAGCTGTGGTCCTGGCAAAGGGTGATAGCGATAGCCGGCAGGAGCATTCTGGTTTCTCCATGTCTTGGTCTACGGAGTCAACCAGGCACTTTTCCACCTGCCGGGGCAGTCATCGAGACCCCGGGGAGTGCCAGCTACCCTCCTGGCACAGGCACCTCTCTCCATCTCCAACCACGACACCGAGGTCCCCACTAAGGAGGTGCAGGCCCCTGCATAGCTTCCTGTTCCCGGTGAGGACCACTTGGGCCTCACAGTTAACTTTCAAAGGATCTTTGTTTAGTTCATCCGGTGTCATTTTAGCTCCCACATTCCTTATGTAAACTCTCTGGTGTGGGGCAGTGAGTCATTCTTGAAATTTTAAAGTGTTGTTGTAACCTCTTTGGAAAGGAAAATTACTAATATTCTTGGTAGCACTCAGGAGAATCTTCATGCTTATGTATTTTTAATGTTGAGTATCTGGAACAGCCATCTTGAATATTCATGGACATCGGTGTTTATTTTCTCTTAACTTTTCCTCAAATATGTACACATTGGAGGCATTCATTCATTTTGAATATAATATTTTCCAAGTAGAAAAAAGGGTCCCTCCCAAAAGGGTGCCCTTTTCCTATATAAGAGCCTGAGGCTCCCACAATGAGTCCGCAAAGTTGATTGGTTCAGGAATCTTCATCTTACTCCTTTCTTCTAGTGTTTAATTAAAACCCTTTGTAAAAAATAAAATGAAAAATAAATAAAACCCTTTGTAATTCATGAATTCCAGAATAGAGAGCCGTGAGGAGCTGTCTATGAGGGAGAGAAGGGAAAGTGGACTTTGAGAGCAGTCAGTGCACTGGTGTGGCAGGGAGCTCTCCCCGAGTGCTGTCATCTTTTCTGTCTTCACACGCAGGAAACTATTTCCAAGCATCACATGAGTTGCTTGGCTTTGTTTAAAGCCATTCTGATTCCATGCCTTGTTTTGTAACTTTGGGGGAAATGTTTGAGACCCTTCAGAAAGTCACTATTTTAAAAGTTTATTCTTATTTCTTTTGGGACGCCAGCAGTTTGTGGCTGATCATGGGGCAGAGGGAGGGTGTGATTTATGGACAACCGCATCTTTCTAGCTTACTGTTGATTCTTACGCATTTTGGGTTATTTTGGCTAAACTCCTCCAGTAGTTCTGTATTAATCTTGAAGTGAGACCACATCTGCCTTCGTGTGTTGCTGCCTCCATCATTAACCCCTGTCGTGGGAGTGATGAACATGGCAGGATTTTTTTCAGGTGGAATAGAAACAGCAATATGGGTTATAAAGGAGCCGCAAGTGACCGATGAAGACAATGCCCATAAATAAAAGAATCTAAGAACGTCACATAAATTCAAAACTAAATCTTTCCAAATGGCATACCTCAGAATTAACAATGAAAGTCGTCACCACAGGCTACCTTTTTTATCAGATTTTGAAATGTGTGTTATCCTCAACCAAAGAGTAAGGTCCCAGTCATTATTCTATAATAGTAGCCTTGCATTTCTATATCTTTTAATCTGTTATAGTCTTAGCTGCAAGATGAATTACAGGAAAATAGCTTGTAACTTGTACGAGACTTTATATTCAAGTATGCAGTTACGAGTTATTTTCCTGGGGTGACCTTTAAGGGCAAGACCGCTGTCGTTTTCTGGGTTAGATGCTAGTTCCCAGGCAGTTTCTGTTCTCTTTTTTTTTCTCTTCCTGGTCTCATTTCCCTTGTCAGACCACTGAACATTGTTTCTCTTGTGTGTGTTTGCTTTCCCACCCACCCCTGATGTTCCCAGGATGATGAGGAGGATAATGCAGGCGCAGAGATGAAGATACTGCGGGGACATTGTGGACCAGTGTACAGCACGAGGTTCCTTGCAGACAGCTCAGGGTTGCTCTCTTGTTCTGAAGACATGTCCATCCGATACTGGGACCTGGGGAGTTTCACCAACACTGTGCTGTACCAAGGACATGCCTATCCTGTGTGGGACCTGGACATCAGCCCGTACAGTCTGTACTTCGCCAGCGGGTCCCACGACCGCACCGCCAGGCTGTGGTCCTTTGATCGGACGTACCCGCTGAGGATATATGCAGGACACCTGGCAGATGTGGACTGTGTCAAATTCCACCCGAATTCAAACTACTTAGCTACCGGCTCAACCGACAAGACCGTCCGGCTGTGGAGCGCCCAGCAGGGGAACTCGGTGAGGCTCTTCACCGGCCACCGTGGCCCCGTGCTCTCTCTTGCCTTCTCCCCCAACGGTAAGTACCTGGCATCCGCGGGCGAGGACCAGCGGTTGAAGCTGTGGGACTTGGCCTCTGGGACCCTTTATAAAGAACTGAGAGGCCACACAGACAATATCACCAGCCTCACCTTCAGTCCGGACAGTGGCTTGGTCGCCTCTGCCTCCATGGACAACTCGGTGCGCGTCTGGGACATCAGGAACACTTACTGCAGCGCGCCTGCCGACGGCTCCTCCAGCGAGCTCGTGGGCGTGTACACTGGGCAGATGAGCAACGTCCTGAGTGTGCAGTTCATGGCCTGCAACCTTCTTCTGGTGACTGGAATCACACAAGAAAATCAGGAACATTAATTCTTTTCTTTGTTGGAACGGACTGGGGCAGTGGGGGAAGGCCTCCCGTTGCAGTCCTTCCACGAGCTGAGATTGAATCACTGACTGACTGTGAAAGAGCCCCCTTCTCCCCTCTCTCCTGGGCCCTCATCCCAGACAGGCCCATCTTCTCTCAGCCCCCCAACATGGAAGGCCAGGGTTGGGGTTGGGGCAGAGGCGAGGCAGTGATGAGCGGACACGAGATCAAGAATTAGGATGCTCCAGAGGCCGATCACTGGTTTTCGCCAAGACCCTGCTGTGCTCTTGCACGTGCAAGCACCTTCCTGTCTCTGTCTCACTTTTCCTGTCCGCCCCGCCCAGGGCCGGGTGTGGTTAGAGGGTGGTTGCAGAGCACTCTCAGGAGAAGCAGTGTGGCAGAGGTGTCACCTGGGGTCCAGCCCTCAGGCAGAAGGGAAGTCCTTACTGGTGGAGGGATGTGGGGGCAGGAACTAGGAAAGGGGAGGGGATGATCCTGGCAAAAAGTCCTTCCTTTTCCGCAATTACAGAGAACCAGGATTTTTTTATTATTGTTATTATAATTATAATTATTATTATTATTGAGAAGAGGAAACCTAGCACTGGCAGAGGGGACCTTCTCTGCTTTTATCTTTCAGGTTTGACTCCTGGCACTGGCTTCGATACTTGGAATTTTGAGGTTCAGGGAATTCAGAGAATTTGGTAGCACAGTGTATTGGGAGAAAGGGAAATTTTGGGTGACAGATTGGTCACCCCAGTTGACATGTTCCTGGAAGTGGGTGGGTGGGTTTGATTGAGAAAACTCGGGCTCTTGGGCTCTTGCAGTGACGGTGGGAAAGACAGTTCTTCTCATGGCTGCACTTCCATTAGTAATTCTCTCCCCTCAAAAGAAAGATTATGATAAAGAATAATTTGGAGTAAAAGTCACAAGATAATATTAGAAAAATGTGGAATTTCCAAATGACCATTCAGAGGTGTAGCTTTTTCGTCGTCCTTCTCTCCTGCGGTGATCTGCTCCCGCCTCCTGCACTGCAGTTCCAGTCTAGCGAACACTTGGTGGGACGATCGTAAGTATGCACGCACGCATATCAAACTACGCTCTGACCATAAAGGAAGTTCTAATTTGTGGAAAAAGGATTAAATATTTCTGTTTTCTGAAAAGAGTTATTTTGTATTTTGTTTTCTATTAAAATGCATTTAGTTTCAAAAAAAAAAAAACAGTGTTGGCATCTCATTTAAACTCTGAGGACAGGTAAGTGTGTGGTCTGTCTTGTGATGTTATGCATCTCAACTCTGGTGCATTTTTATCTGGTCGTGTGTTCTCTTCTGCTTACTTTGAATCATGATTCCCCTTAGCATTCACTTGGATTATTGATGGCATTCCTATTTTTATTTTTTTTTTTTTTACATCCAAGATTGACACTTGCTGACTAGAGACACATATTTTACCATCTAGAGTCATTTGGTAATGTCCTACTTCCCAGCCTCCTTTAAAGGCCTCCTTATCAACTCTCTAAGCAGCATAAGAACAGGGTTTGTTAATAAACTCAAACTGTTTCTTAAACAATTCCAATAAAAGGACTCATTCAAAATCAAGTGTACCTCAAAACATAATTTTCTGGCAAGGACACAAAGAACCATCAGGAAACTAAATGGGAAGACTCTAGAATTCTGTGCCAATGTTTGTTTTACTTGAGCCTATGATGCTAATTAATGGTAAATGTTTCTTATTCATAAAATCCATACATTTGGGACCTTGTGAAAAGGATGCTTTGGTAACTTAGCCTAACAGCACCTTCCACACATTCTGGAGGTAAAGCCTGGAGTTCAAATATGTTCTTATCTGTAATAAATGAACTCTTAGGTTACATTCTGTGGTATATTATTAAAAACAATGAAATTCCTAAGTTGGACTGAATTATTCTCAGAAGGGTAAGTAGCATTGATTTAGGGTGATTTGGAAAGGTTTTGTGTGTGTTTGTGTGTTAATTCAGAATTTCCTTGCTTAAACACAAAACTGTATTAGGTTAGTCTTCATATCACCAGTCATGCCCATGCTTTGTGATTTCAGTTCAAGTTAATGACCTGCACACTTGCCTTTATTTTTTTTTCCTTTTATGAACTAATTTTAATGTGGGGTAATTTGACTTTAGAGACTGTTCTTTATAACTTCCCCCAAGTTTCTAGAAGTATTAGAAGGGTTTGTGTGTGTGTGTGTGTGTGTGGATGCTATTATCTTCCCAGAGGCCCTGCAGGCCTGGCAGTAGCACCATTTGTAGGTGAAATCCCCAAAGCCCAGCAAAGCTCTGTTTTCTACCCACACCCAACATGGAATAGTCATGTATTTTGGATATGTTCTGTAGTTTCAGTATCTTCATGTTCTAGCAAGAGGGTATAGTCCTGAAGATAGAAAAAAAAGTTTTATATTTCAATGTAAATATAAATAAATTATTTAATTAATAAGCATATAGATAGCACTTACTATGGGCCAAAAACTACTCCAAGAGTCTTATGAAAATTATTTTATCTCCTTAACAACCATCTGAGGTGAGTGTATCTTTTTTTTTTTTTTCTTTTAGACAGAGTCTCACTGTGTTGCTCAGGCTAGGGTGTTGTGGCGTCAACCTAGCTCACAGCAACCTCAAACTCCTGGGCTCAAGCAGTCCTGCTGCCTCAGCCTCCCGAGGAGCTGGAACTACAGGCATGCCCAGCTAATTTTTTATATATATATATTTAGTTGGCCAATTGCTTTCTTTCTACTTTTAGTAGAGACGGGGTCTTACTCTTGCTCAGGCTGGTTTTGAACTCCTGACCTTGAGTGATCCACCCGTCTCGGCCTCCCAGTAGTGCTAGGATTACAGGCATGAGCCACCACTCCCAGCCTGAGGTGAGTGTATCTTTATCCCCATTTCACAGGTGAGGAGCCTGAGGTACTGGGGGATTGAGTTGCTTGCCAAGGGTCACACAGCCGGTGTGTGGAGAGGCCAGACTGAACTGGGCATTCTGGCTGCAGAGTTCATGCTCTGGTCCGCACTGTTGTCTCCCTCCATTCCTGCAGTACCAGGTAAAGAGGGAACTGAGGTCGGCAGTGGTCGTTACGAGGCTCATGCTTCCCTCTGCCAAATAAATGAGCGGCAACAAGCGGGAGCAGGACCTGGCAATAAGAACAAACCAGAGCAATATATGACTGAAAGAAACTTCAGAATATTCCTTTATTTTGAATCACAAGGAAAAATCTCTGCACAAATAAGGTGGAGAAGTGTTGAAGAAAACCAGCTGAAATTTCTTAGAATGACAGGCTCAGAAAATCTGACTATAATTTTAATCCAGCAGGAGACTAGCCAAATGGAAAAGAAAATTAAGATAAAGTAATGAAATAGGAAACCATTTAAAGTTTTTATATTCAGGATCCAGTTTCTAAGGATTATGATTATGACATTTTTCATTTGTTTTATTTACATATTTAAAATGTTTTGGTTGCATAAAAATGTATTGAGTAGCAGTCTTCTGATTTTGCTATTGCTCAAATTGATATTTAAGTATATGGATTAAAACATTAGTCTGTATTTCAATTTGGATTTCAGTTGCATACTTTAGAAAAGTGTTCATTATTTATGCCCAGCCCACACCAAAAATTTATATTATTAATACCTACATAGCAGCCAAGTGACTCTGAAACTGCTTTGTGATCCACATAAAATCTCGATTATAGAATTTAAGGAATGCAAATGTTCCTTGTCAGATTGATTCATTGAAGGACAACTTATCATTGAGTGAAATTCCTAGAAGAAATTTTTATGTAAATGTCTACTATGAGCAGACATTGTGTTAGTGGGTGGAAATACAGTGGTAAGAAAAACTGATAGAGTCCCTGGCTTGAGTTTATGGATTAGAGGGGGAGACAAATATTAATCAAATAACAGTATAAAGATAAAATTTCCGGCCAGGCGCAATGGCTCACACCTGGAATCCTAGCACTCTGGGAGGCCGAGGCGGGCAGATTGCTCAAGGTCAGGAGTTCGAAACCAGCCTGAGCAAGAGTGAGACCCCCATCTCTACTATAAATAGAAATTAATTGGCCAACTAATATATAGAAAAAATTAGCTGGGCATGGTGGTGCATGCCTGTAGTCCCAGCTACTCAGGAGGCTGAGGCAGCAGGATCCCTTGAGCCCAGGAGTTTGAGGTTGCTGTGAGCTAGGCTGACGCCACGGCACTCACTCTAGCCTGGGCAACAAAGCGAGACTGTCTAAAAAAAAAAAAAAAAGATAAAATTTCAAACTATAGCAAGTGCAATACAGGATGCTATGGAAGAATCCGTCAGGGGATCCAATTTACAATAAGTATTCAAGGAAGGCCTCTCTGGAGAAGTAATAATTAATCTGAGACCTGGTGGATAAGTAGAAGTTAGCCAGGCAGAGCTGCATGCTTCAGACTGCCAATTCACTGGGAGGCCGAGGTGGGCGGATCATTTGAGCTCAGGAGTTCGAGACCAGCCTGAGCAAGAGTGAGACCCCATCTCTACTATAAATAGAAAGAAATTAATTGGCCAACTAATATATATAGAAAAAATTGGCCGGGCATGGTGGCGCATGCCTGTAGTCCCAGCTACTGGGGAGGCTGAGGCAGCAGGATTGCTTGAGCCCAGGAGTTTGAGGTTGCTGTGAGCTAGGCTGACGCCACGGCACTCACTCTAGCCTGGGTAATAAAGTGAGACTCTGTCTCAAAAAAAAAAAAAAAAAAAAAAACAGACTGCCAATTCGGAAAGAGACTGGTGCACTCAAGGAAGGCCAGTGGGATGGAGGCAGTGTAAGGAACAGAGCAGCATAGCACAAGTGTGGGTAGTTGTCAGGGCCTGAGCACCACCAGCAGTTTGGCTTTGATCCTCAGTGGAACGGAAGCCACTGAAGGAACAGGGCAGTGATGCAGTCCAATGTCCACCTTGGTATCACTGGCAACAGGAGGACAGAGTGCATTTACAACCGGAATCCCACTTCAACATCAGGGTAACAGCACTTTCTGAGCCCAGTCTGTGCCAAGCACTGCAGGGCACAGCTGATGAGAGACCCCAGCTGCCCTGTGAAGCGAACAGCCCCTGAGGACCTGAATCCTACCTCCAACCGCTCAAGTGGCCAGAGATACAGATCCTGCCCTGGTTGAGCTTTCAGATGAGACCAAATGTCTACGGCCATACCACCCTGAACGCACCCAGTCTTGTCTGATCTTGGAAGCTAAGGAGGGTCAGGCGTGCTGAGTACTTGGATGGGAGATGAGACTAAAGCCCTGACTGACGCCTTAATTGCAGCCTCAGAAGCAGTCTTGAGGCAGAGGCACCCAGCTAAGGCATGTCTGGATTCCTGCCCCACAGAAGCTGTGAGTTGATGAATGTTGTTTTTAACCACTGAGGTTTGGGGTGGTTTATTATGCAGCAATACATAACTATCCCATCTGTCCTGCTCCACAGCCCTTTCTTCTTACTGCTATGCTCTAGAAAATACTGATTTTGAGTTGGGCGCAGGGGATTGTGCCTGTGATCCTAGCTACTTGAGAGGCTGAAGTGAGAAGATTGTTTGAGGCCGGGAGTTCAAGGCCAGCCTGGGTAACATAGCCAGACCCCATCTCTATAAAAACAATCATAATGATTACTGGTTTTCTTTTAAGTCACTGGCAGCGGTAAGAAGCATGGATTGGAAAGATTGGACAGTGAGAGAGAAAGGAGGCTGTTTAAGACCATCGTAAGGCCGGGCGCGGTGGCTCACGCCTGTAATCCTAGCACTCTGGGAGGCTGAGGTGGGCGGATTGCTCAAGGTCAGGAGTTCAAAACCAGCCTGAGCAAGACCCCATCTCTACTATAAAAATAGAAAGAAATTAATTGGCCAACTAATATATATATATATAAAAATTAGCCGGGCATGGTGGCGCATGCCTGTAGTCCTAGCTACTTAGGAGGCTGAGGCAGTAGGATCACGTGAGCCCAGGAGTTTGAGGTTGCTGTGAGCTAGGCTGACGCCACGGCACTCACTGTAGCCTGGGCAACAAAGCGAGACTCTGTCTCAAAAAAGAAAAGACCACTGTACAGGGAAGGGATGAGGACAGCATCAACTAAGGGCCACAGTGGAAATGGAGACAATGGGCAGACCCGATGAGCATGTTCGAGGCTGAGTTGGCTGGACTTTTGCGTTGGGCTGGACAGGGGGAAAGAAACGAGGACTCATGGATGGCCCACATCTTTTTGTCACGAGCAGCTCAGTGGGTTGGGTTGCCATTCACTGTGGTGTATAACTAGAAGAAGAGGAGGTTTGGTGGGGAAGGACCAAGACAGGGGTCCCTCAGACCGTTGGAGGGCGGGACTATAGTTTAAAAAAAACTATGAATAAATTCTTATGCACACTGCACAAATCTTATTTTGAAGTAAAATAACAAACAGGCAAAAACACCCTCATGTGGCCCATGGGCCGTAGTTTGAGGACGCCTGGACCAAGAGTTCAGTTTGAACTTCTTAAGTTTGAAGTGCTTATGAGAGAACCCAGTGAAGACACCAAGTAGGAACTTGGATAGACATACCTGGAGCTCAGGAGAGGTCTGGGCTTGTGCTAATTTGGGAATAGCTGTTAGAGTGCTTTTGGCCACAGGGGACAGAAATCCAACTGCATGTGGGTTTTTAAAGTAAGGCATTTTATTGGTTCACATAATGGAAAGTTTGGAGGTCGGGTGGGTCTCACGTACTCCTCACTGAGGGCCCACCTGTGTTCTGTGTGCAGCTTTGCTCTCTTCTGTGGCTGGCTTCATCCCAAGCTGGCTTTTCCCATGGTTGTGAGAGGGCTACCACTGGCAAGCATTTATATGTATACTCAAAGTATACAGTTGGGTTTTGTCTGATTTTGAACTCAATATAAATAGAATCATTCTGCAGGAATTAATTTGCTTTTGCTTTTTTCACTCAACATCGTAGGGTACACTGACTATGCCTTTCTTCAACTTTGCTAAATAATCTCACATCTGGGCCGGGCGCGGTGGCTCACGCCTGTAATCCTAGCACTCTGGGAGGCCGAGGTGGGCGGATTGCTCAAGGTCAGGAGTTCAAAACCAGCCTCAGCGAGACCCCATCTCTACTATAAAAATAGAAAGAAATTAATTGGCCAACTAATATATATATAAAAAAATAATTAGCCGGGCATGGTGGCGCATGCCTGTAGTCCCAGCTACTCGGGAGGCTGAGGCAGCAGGATTGCTCGAGCTCAGGAGTTTGAGGTTGCTGTGAGCTAGGCTGACCACGGCACTCACTCTAGCCTGGGCAACAAAGCGAGACTCTATCTCAAAAAAAAAAAAAAATAAAATAAAATAAATAAATAATAATCTCACATCTTTCTCCAAACTGATTTCAAATTTACATTCTCACCAGAGTTCCTGATGCTCCATGTCCCTATCAACACTTTGGTGCTGTCAGGTGTTTATATTTTTGTTAATTTGATGGGTGTATGATGGTATCTCATTGCTTTAAATTTGCATTTCCTTGAGTAATTAACAGCTGAATAATTTTTATTGGTTTATTGGGCATTTA
This sequence comes from Mirza zaza, assembly GCA_008750895.1. Classification (NCBI taxonomy): domain Eukaryota; kingdom Metazoa; phylum Chordata; class Mammalia; order Primates; family Cheirogaleidae; genus Mirza; species Mirza zaza. The sequence goes on along the minus strand of VSMD01027604.1, from coordinate 9,778 downwards.
GATTTCTTTTATGAAGTAACTCTCTTTAAACTTTTGCCCCTTTCCCCCAATGTCTTCTTTTTTCTTGTTGATTTATAAAAGTTCTCCCTATATTCTAAAATTCTGCACAGTTTAATATGGTAGCCACAAGTAGAATGTGGTTAATTTAAATTAAGAAAATAAGAAAATCTGCTCCTCAGTTGTACTAGCCACATTTCCAGTGCTCAGTAGCCACAAATGGCTGGCAGCTACCCGCTGGACGGCGGTCCTGCAGGACACTCCCATCCCAGTGGCACTTTCTACAGGACTGGTCGGAGCTACAGAACATCCACCACCACAGCAGGTGCTGGAATTGCGCCCTCTAGACACTAGGTTGCTGCCACTAGTGTTTACAAGTGTCTTCTCGCATTCTGTAGCTTGTCCTTTCGTTCTCCTTGTGATGTCTTTTGATTAACAGACTTTTTCAAATTAATCAGTCTTTTCTTTTTTGGATAATGCTTTTGGTTTTTTAGACATTTCCTCCTGTCTCAAGGTCCCAAGGATATTCTTCTTCTTTTTTTTTAATATTTTATAGTTTTGTCTTTCACATTCAGATCTTTAATTTATCCAGAATTGATTTTTGTGCATAATAAGGTAGAAGTCCATTTTCTTTTTTTTCTTATAAATTGCTAATTATCTTTTTTTATTTTATTACTTTTTTTTTTTTTTATAACAAACTTGAGTTAGTGTATAAATTGCTAATTATCTTAGCAACTGTGGTAAAATGCCTGTTCTTTCTCCATTGCTATGATGTGTCACCTGTCGTAAATGAAGTGTTCCTATTTGTGGTTCCATTAACTTTCCACTATTCAATCCATTTTAATACTGTTTCCATTTCCATTACTCAACCAAAACTGCTGGTGCTAAGATTGTCAGCCCCTTCCTCACCAACTCTAGTGGACACCCCTAATCCTTACGCTATTTGAATTCTCAGAAGCATCAGTACAGCTGACAATCCCTACTTTAAAGTATTTTCTCCTCTTGGCTTGTAGGACACTACCCTCTCCTTTTTTTTTTTTTTTTTTTTGTCCATTATTGCCTGTTCCTTTCTGACCTCTAAATTTTAGCAAATTTTAAGGCATAAGCCTAAACTCTCATCTCCTCTACACTCTATGGCCATCACATTTATTTGCAAGACTTCAAATTCCAACTACCTGCCAACAACTCTTGTAGAAGACACTGTGCTTCACTCCAGTCTCACCTTCCCCTACTGGGCAGCAGCAGTGTCAGCACTGGAGGACTGACCTCAATTTATAAGCCAATATGACTATCCCTTGTCAGGGAACACTTCGATGATTGGCTGGCCTAATCCAAACTGGAGAGGTTTGAGAGGGCGTCTAGAAACTTCTTCTTCGCTCTTATGGGTAAAGAATAGAGGCCAGGTGCGGTGGCTCATGTCTGTAATCCTAGCGCTGTGGGAGGCCGAGGCGGGAGGATCACTTGAACTCAGGAATTTGAGAGCAGCCTGAGGAAGAGCAAGACCCCATCTCTACTAAACATAGAAAAATTAGCCAGGCATCATGGTGCTCACCTATAGTTCCAGCTACTTGGGAAGCTGAGGCAGGAGGATTGCTTGAGCCCAGGAGTTTGAAGTTGCAGTGATCCATGATTATGCCACTATACTACACCCAGGGCAACAGAGAGAGAGATCGTCTCCAAAAAAATTTAAAAATACCAAGATAAAGAGTAATTCTTAGATATTTACATGAACTGATTGGCTTGACTGCTAAACTATAGTCCTGTGTGATCAGAGACCCAAAATAGATGTCTCCTACTAATTAAGTATCAGGATAAGAAGTTTAAAGTTTAATAGTCAAGTGGTGTTAAAATATTACGTGAGCCAGGCACAGTAGTGCATGCCTGAGAGGATCACTTGAGGACAGGAGTTCAAGTCCAGCCTGGACAACATAGTGAGATCCCATCTCTACAAAAAAAATTTTTTTTAAATTAGCTGAGTGTGGATGTCAGTTTTTCCAGCTACTCAAGAAGCTAAGGCCAGAGGATCACCTGAGCCCAGGAGTTTGAGGCTAAAGTGAGCCACGACCGGGCCACTGCATTCCAGCCTGGGTGACAGAAGACCCCATCTCTAAAAAAATAAAGTAAAATAAAAATACATAAATAAATAAAAATATTAAGTAAAAAGTCTGACATATCTCTTACTAAAAATATGGAAAAGCCGATAAGTTTGCCAAGAGAAAACAATTTTAAAATTAAAAGGTCATGTGAGGTAATGAAAATTGATTATGATGATATTTGTACAACACTATGAATATATTAAAAACCATAGAGTTGTACATTTTAAATGGGGGGGGGAATAATAAAGTATGTCCATAAAGATCTCAATAAAGCCGTTACCAAAAGAACTGAAAAGGTAAGGTACAGCCTCCAAATGATATCACTGGCCTGTCATTGGCACTCAAATGCTTATTGAACAAGCACTTGAACGTGTGGCAAATGAGCTACACACTCATGGGGCAAAACAGCAGTCGGACTCCTGACTATGAGGGGAATTCAACTCAACTTCCTGCAGGACATTTGGGGGGCGGGGTTGTTTGTTTGTTTGTTTGTTTAGAATACACCATGATGTTTTTTCTCCGATGCAGGACTTTTAAGTATGAATTTTTTGGAAGATGGTCCAAATACTAACATAATGCATCAAGTTTGTATTTTGAATTGTTCCAGTTTCTTTCGATGTTTTTAAAAATTGACTTATGCTTCTTAAAAGTTTCTTCAAAAGTGTTTTGAAATGCTATTTCTTGATTAAGCTACTATTACTGGGTTTACCTATGTTTCTAAGTTTACAACTATCTATAAAACTAAGTTGAGGCCAGGCGTGGTGGCTCACGCCTATAATCCTAGCACTCTGGGAGGCCAAGGCGGGTGGATTGCTCAAGGTCAGGAGTTCCGAAACCAGCCTAAGCAAGAGTGAGACCCCATCTCTACTATAAATAGAAAGAAATTAATTGGCCAACTAATATATATAGAAAAAACCAGCCGGGCATGGTGGTGCATGCCTGTAGTCCCAGCTAGTTGGGAGGCTAAGTCAGTAGGATTGCTTGAGCCCAGGAGTTTGAGGTTGCTGTGAGCTAGGCTGACGCCACAGCACTCACTCTAGCCTGGGCAACAAAGCAAGACTCTGTCTTAAAAAAAAAAAGAAAGAAAGAAAGAAATTAGCTGGACAACTAAAAATATATATAAAAAATTAGCCGGGCCAAGCCTGTAGTCCCAGCTATTCAGGAGGCTGAGGCAGCAGGATTGCTTGAGCCCAGGAGTTTGAGGTTGCTGTGAGCTAGCCTGACACCAAGGCACCGTAGCCCAGCCAACAGAGCAAGACTCTGTCTCAAAAAATAAATAAATAGGGCCGGGCGCGGTGGCTCATGCCTGTAATCCTAGCACTCTGGGAGGCCGAGGCGGGCGGATTGTTCAAGGTCAGGAGTTCAAAACCAGCCTGGGCGAGACCCCGTCTCTACTATAAAAATAGAAAGAAATTAATTGGCCAACTAATATATATATAAAAAAATTAGCCGGGCATGGTGGCGCATGCCTGTAGTCTCAGCTACTTGGGAGGCTGAGGCAGTGGGATCGCTTGAGCCCAGGAGTTTGAGGTTGCTGTGAGCTAGGCTGATGCCACCGCACTCACTCTAGCCTGGGCAACAAAGAGAGACTCTGTCTCAAAAATAAATAAATAAATAAATAAATAAAGTTCAAACCTGAATTAACCCACAAGTTTTTCTGGTGGCTCATAAGTTCATGTTGGTAAAATCTTGGGCCTCTCAGGATAAAAACATAGGTAGATATACAAAGGGCAAAATACTGCAATTCCTGCTTTGAGCTAAGAAGAATAAAGCAAAGCGATGTGGGGAGATACCAAGCCATAAATAAATGCCAGAAACTCACTATAGTGTGCTGCACACTTAATCTACCTCACAACTATCCTCTTCATTAAGGGCTAGTTGTACAAACGCACAACAGAAAAGTCAAAAAACTCACCTCTTAGAGAACAGGAAGGTGTTCAATTAGAAACCTTTCTCTTTAATTTTAAACTTTTTTTTTAATCCTCAAAAAAGAATAAAGACCCTAGATTCTGGTACTGCCGAGAATTCGTCACACCGAAGTTCAGCTCACTCTTTGGAGAGCCCTCTTCATTTCTTACCTTCCTCTCTTTTCTCAGCCACTTCCCAATTTTTTTTTTTTTTTTTTTTTTGAGACAGAGTCTCACTTTGTTGCCCAGGCTAGAGTGAGTGCTGTGGCATCAGCCTAGCTCAAAGCAACCTCAAAAGCAACCTCAAACTACTGGGCTCAAGCAATCCCTCTGCCTCAGCCTCCCACGTAGCTGGGACTACAGGCATACACCACTGTGCTCAGCTAATTTTTTGTGTATATATTTTTAGTTGGTCAATTAATTTCTTTCTATTTTTAGTAGAGACAGGGTCTCAGGCTGGTTTGGAACTCCCAACCTCGAGCAATCCGCCCGCCTTGGCCTCCCAGAGTGCTAGGGTTACAGGCGTGAGCCACCATGCCCGGCCCAAGCTTTATGTCTTTTCTGTCAGTGCTAAGAGTTTCCAAATCGTGATCACGGCTTAGTATCTGACTTCAGACTCCATTAAGGGTGGGGTCCAACCGCCTGAAGCACAGAGCCCCGCGGGTCAGGTTCTGGTGCGGTCCCCAGCACGCCTCTGAAGACAGGCAGCTCCTCCCTGGCGTTCTGCCACAGCACACAGTGCTCCACAGCCGCTGCGAATGGCTGTCTGTGAACAATGAGGACAGAAAGGAGCTGCTGCAGGCTTCCTTCCAGCTGCAGATGCCAAGGCGCACAGAGGGCCTGCTGACTGCAGCTGGGGAGTCCTCAAATGGCCTTCCATTTACGGGCCGTGCCCAGCGGAGCCACAATCCAGAACAGTACCATTATAAGGACACCTGAGATTCCCTCATTAACGGCGCAGCCCCTTGCCAGTGTCTCTCATCCTGCTCTGCTGAGCTCTGAGCAATATTTAAATGAATTGGAGGCAGGCCAGGAGTAAATTTCTCTTCCCGTTTCCTAGTGTTCTGCCTTATTCTCCCAGGGCTTTATGTTCTTACGACATAGTCTTACAGCCAACTGTTAGTACATTGCTTCTTGAAGCGAATCTGCAGATTCCCTCCCCCACTGTCCCCATCCTTTCGCCTTCTGGAGAATGAAGGTGAAATATGAAAGGTGAACCCCTTGAGGAGGAGGAGGAAGTACATTTCCCCCCTCTGTGCCAGGTGTTTCTTTCCTGTGGAGTCCCATAGTGGGGCAGCAGGACTGGCTCTTTGGTTAAAATCAGTGTTAAACCCAAACCAAGCTATGGTAAAATGCTGATAGACTCTTGGGCTCTGGGACATTTTCAGAGCAAGTTGGAGGGAGTAGACAGAAGGAAGCAGTGAATAATAAAAGCTACCACTTATAGAATCTATACTGTGTGCCACACATTGTGCTAGATGCCAAAGATACAATGATAAACTAGGTAGAGATGAAATTCACCTGATACCTTCATTTTTCAGTTAACAGGTGCCTTGCTCAGAGCCTGGACTCAACATCATTGGATTGAAATCTTTGTAGGTTGAACATCAGCAATGTTGGCTCAAGATCGGCTTGCTGCTTGTGTGTGCAACAGTCCACGAAATTCCTATGAAAAGCAATACCATGAATCTAGCCTATTAGTAAAAAATAAATACCTTAAATACTCCTGGCACTTTGCGTGGTACAGCACAGCACCCTATCTATGGGTGCAGTGTTCTGCACATTCAAAGATGAGAATGTTTAAGTGTAGTTCAGAAACTGTGAGCTAATGTAAAATATTTTTTTTTTTTTTTTTTTTTTTGAAACAGTCTCACTTTGTTGCCCAGGCTAGAGTGAGTGCCGTGGCATCAGCCTAGCTCACAGCAACCTCGAACTCCTGAGCTCAAGCAATCCTTCTGCCTCAGCCTCCCAAGTAGCTGGGACTACAGGCATGTGCCACCATGCCTGGATGATTTTTTCTATATATATTAGTTGGCCAATTAATTTCTTTCTATTTATAGTAGAGATGGGGTCTCGCTCTTGCTCAGGCTGGTCTCGAACTCCTGACCTTGAGTAATCCACCCGCCTCAGCCTCCCAGAGTGCTAGGATTACAGGCATGACACACCTCGCCCGGCCTCAAATATGTCTTTGTTTAGCACTACTAAGCCCTCCAACTGTTCGAAGATGGCACCCAGCCCTGGAAGAGGTTATCAGGCCTGTTTGATGGAGGGTGAATATCTCACACACTTAGGTTTGTTCAACTGGTGCCTCCACTTTTCAGTGACAGAGAGGCTGGAGTAGCACAAGACAGGTAACTCAGACATCTGTTGAACTGATGTGTTTGCTCAGCCTGCCTGATAAATTGTTTTGGTTTTAGTTCTTGGCTGGGCCTGGTGGCTTACACTTGTAATCCCAGCATTTGGGGAGGCTGAATGGGAGCATCGCTTGAGGCCCAGAATTCAAAGCCAGCCTGGGCAATATAGTGAGATCCCTCTTTATAAGAAACTTTTAAAAAAACTTCCACAAAAGGACACATGCCCTTATACTCCAGCCAATTACTTTCTCCCAAGGCGACCACTGTTCCTTGTGTATCTGTCCAAAGTTATTTTGAGAATATGTGAATGTGTGTATATATTTATATTTTTTACACAAATATAGCACATTATGCACACAGTCCTGAACCTTGGTTTTTTTTTCATTGTACATGTTATGGCATAGTGCCAAGATGGCACCTGTAAAGCTGCCACATTCTGATGAAGGCACAGTCTTCCACTGCCTGGGCATACCACAATTTACTTAATGGTTAATGCTGGAATGTAGTTTCCAGTCTTCTGCTATTATATTAATAAATAATACTTCAGTGACTTTCTTTGTATATATTTATCACTTTACACATGTAAGAGTATATACATAGCTTAAATTCCTAGAAATGACACCTCTTAGAATGGCCAAAGTCCAAAACACTGACAACACCAAATGTTGGCAAGAATGTAGAGCAACAAGAACTATCATGTAGTGCCAGTGGGAATCCAAAATGGTACAGATGCACTGGAAGGCAGTTTGGCAGTTTCTTAGAAAGTCAAACATACACTTACTTACCATACAATCCAGCAATTGCCCTCCTTGTTTTTTACCCAAGTGAGTTGAAAACTCATGCCCACACAAAAAACTGCACAAATGATGATGTTTATAGCAGCTTTATTCATAATTGCCAAAGCTTAGAAGCAACCAAGATGTCCTTTAGTAGGTGAGTGGATAAATTGTGATATATCAAGACAATGGAATATTATTCAGCACTAAAAAGAAAATTAGCTATCAAGCCATGAAAAGACATGGTGGAAACTTAAATGCATATTACTAAGTAAAAGAAGTCAATCTGAAAAGTCTACATAGTATATAATTGCAACTGTATGACATTCTGGAAAAGGCAAAACCATGGAGACAATAAAAATATTAGTGATGGCCAAGGGTTACCGGGAAGGGTGGGATGAACAGGCAAAACACATAAGATTTTTAGGGCAGTGAAACTACTTTGTATGATACTATTAATACAATGGTGGATACATAATTCTATAATGATGGATACATTTGTCCAAACCCACAGACTGTACAACATCAAGATTGAATCTTAATGTAAACTATGGACTTTGACTGATAATGACATGTTAATGTAGGTCCATCAATTTGTAACAAATGTACCGCTCTGAGAGTACATTTGATAGTGGAGGAGGCTAGGTTTTGGGGAACAGGAGAATATGGGAACTCTTTGTACTTTCCACTCAATTTTGCTGCTAACCTAAAGCTTTTGTAAAAATAAAGTCTATCTTTAAAAGCCCTAGAAATCTTATTGTGGGGGGACACGATTAACCCATAACATTTCTTTGGCCTCTTTTTTTTTTTTGAGACAGAGTCTCACTTTATTGCCCAGGCTAGAGTGAGTGCCATGGCGTCAGCCTAGCTCACAGCAACCTCGAACTCCTGGGCTCAAGCAATCCTGCTGCTTCAGCCTCCCAAGTAGCTGGGACTACAGGCATGTGCCACCATGCCCGGCTAATTTTTTCTATATATATTAGTTGGCCAATTAATTTCTTTCTATTTATAGTAGAGACGGGGTCTCGCTCTTGCTCAGGCTGGTCTCGAACTCCTGAGCTCAAACGATCCGCCCACCTTGGCCTCCCAGAGAGCTAGGATTACAGGCTTGAGCCACTGTGCCCGGCCTCTTTGGCCTCTTTTGGAAGAAGGTGAAAGACTGTAAAAGCTGAAGATGCTGAAGTCTTCTACCTATATACTGCACTGATCAAGTGCAATGCCCAAATCATATTGCTAAGTTAGTCTCAGCATTCACTATTAAGCACACATAAGTTACCAGAACCTTCCATTTTAATCTCGTCAGAGGAATTTACAATGCACTTCTGCTCCAAGTGGATTCCAGGCCTTTGCTGGTGTGTGCTTCACTGAGCTGCATGCTTCATTTTCGGCCACCATCCTGACACCCTGTCCTTGACAGAATGAGCTACAAGCTTGACTTAAAGGAAAAAGAAATGTACTAATTAAGGTTCAAATGACCTCCCCGTATCAGACCACAAACCACAAGCCAGGCAGCCTTAGTTTTGCTCTTGTGCTATTGTGTTCCATGTGCCCCTTCCTGCAGTCCACATGGTCCTCCTTCGCTGCCCTTTCCAAGGGACAAGCACCTGCACGTGGAATGCTCTTGAAGTTATCCCACCTGCTCTCAAGTTGCATCAGATGTTACTTTTAAATTCAACACCTGATGGCCCCTAAACCTATTATGGGTCTATTCACAAAGGGCTAGATTTTACCTCTGGGTTCAGTGACACCTCTGCCAAGAGCCTTTTCTGTCTTGTGGGCAGGATTTGAACTTTTACTTGTTGTTCTCTCAACAATAATACCCAGCCCTTCCTTGCTCTGCTCTGGTATTTTATACTATTAATCCACTCGCATCTAAGCAGCTTGCTTTGTGCTTTCCCAAATGCCCTGAAAGGAGGAACTTTATCCTAATTTCTAAAGAGGCAGTGAAAAGTTATTTATTTATTTATTTATTTGTTTTTGAGACAGAGTCTCACTCTGTTGCCTGGGCTAGAATGCTGTGGTGCATCAGCCTAGCTCACAGCAACCTCAAACTCCTGGGCTCAAGCGATCCTCCTGCCTCAGCCTCCCTAGTAGCTGGGACTACAGGCATGTGCCACCATGCTCAGCTAATTTTTTCTATATATTTTTAGTTAGTCAATTAATTTCTTTGTATTTTTAGTAAAGACGGGGTTTCGCTCTTGCTCAGGCTGGTTTCGAACTCCTGACCTTGAGCAATCTGCCCACATCGGCCTCCCAGAGTGCTAGGATTATAGGCGTGAGCCACTGCGCCCAGCCTGAAAAGTTATTTTTAAATGGGCAGAGAAGGTAATAGCAATGCAAAGCAATAACTCATATATATATTGTTTTTAAAGTAGGACATCTTTCTTTCTTCCCTTTATTTATTTTGAGACAGAGTCTCACTTTGTTGCCCAGGCTACAGTGAGTGCTGTGGCATCAGCCTAGCACACAGCAACCTCAAACTCCTGGGCTCAAGCAATCCTGCTGCTTCAGCCTCCCAACTAGCTGGGACTACAGGCATGGGCTACCATGCCCGGCTAATTTTTTCTATATATATTAGCTGGCCAATTAATTTCTTTCTATTTATAGTAGAGACGGGTTCTCGCTCTTGCCCAGGGTCGTTTTGAACT